>JAVQKG010230806.1:0-20844 GCA_036025885.1 Hypseleotris bucephala
CATTTGTCACCTTATAACACCTATAGAATTTACCTCCAATTGTTTTATCCTGGTCCACTTTTTACAGAAGTGGTGAGTAATTTAGCTACAATCTTCATGCCACATATTATCATACTATGAAACTGAACATTATATAGTATTTTCACATTCTACTCTGGCCTATTTTTCTGCACAGCATTATCATCAGTCAACACATAAAGGTCAGTTATCTCATGGATCAGAGACTTTCAGATCTCAACTCATTACTGTGAATAAGACCCATCCACCAGACTATACTGGAGCTTATTCAGGACAATATCATTTGAGCATTTTAGCGGCTCGATAGACAGGGCTGATAGCATTATTGGTGTGGTTTACCCCCACTCATACTGCACATTTAATGCAGATGAAGGTATGATATATTTAAAATGGTTGATAATAGCAGGCGGGGGTAAACGCTTGGCTGAAAATCCAATTTTAGCAGACAATCAGTGGAGACAAGGCTGAATTTGGCCTACATTAAGTCAGTGATGTGGCCACAAAACCTGAGTGATTATGTGTCAGGGAGTGATTGCTTCTCCGTCGCTTTGTGTAGAGATGTTCCAGGCAAACGCAGGCTGGCAGGACAAAAGATGGGAGCAACATGGTACATGGGATTTTTGAATGCAAAGGTCACATGGAATGGCGGTTGGCTGGTCTGTGAGTTGGCGAGATAACTCAAAATAAATGGTTGGAGTTTGATGGATTTTTTAAGAAAGATTGGTAGAAATGGTTCATTTTTTTATGTGGCACTGGATTGCCATTTTGAGACAGCATTTTTTACATTACAAGACAGGGCAAACTCCAGCCAGAAGGGGTTAGTAAACAAACATTTATCAATTTTTCTGTTAAGGGTAGCTGGTGACTGGAGTTTATCCCTGCAACTATGGGCCTTAGGCGGGCACACTCTGGACAATGGCCAGGGCTGACAATAAAGTAACAAATGAATAGTTTTTGTATCAAAATTCAGAATAGAACTGTTATAGTTTGGTACGTCATTTCAAATAAGAATTGCCATTGGTTCAACACTAGACTTTTTTCAATCCCTATTTCATAGCAGTTCTTTTTACATAGCATGCTCTGGTCTTTATCATTACTACATACTACTGGATACATCATAGACTGTATTCAAATTCTTTCTAGCAGCCAAGTCAGCTCACATAGCGTCACCATAGCTTACACTGGAATGTGGATATCCATTATGGTAGATGACTTAAAGGTCACAACTGCATATAAATATACAAAATCTTGCTTATAAAACCATTGTGGGAACAGCCTAAAAAGCTTGCTGATTCTTGGAAACTGCTTGTTGCTTGAGAAAACACAACCTGTGGGTAATTATCTATAAGCTGCATAAATTTCATGTGACATTGCTCCTCGTGCAGCAGTAATTAAGCATCTCTCGACGCTGGTGCCTTAGGTGTGGTCTATGAGTGCTTTTAATCTCAGAGTGAATGAGTGTGACTGATATGTTTACAGGGTGCTCTCTCTGCACAATCACGTGATGTGTCTGTGGGGCAAAACACATCAACACGTATACAGAATGAGGCAGAGATGTGATGGTTTGTCAAGGTCAGCATCTGTACATGCAAATGAGATGTTGTGGTTTTCAAGAAAATTTAAATAATCTTGTTGTATTCTTCTATCCAAAATGAGAATTAAAATATGGTAATAAACACACGATAATAAATAAATACATGCACAAAAAAAAAAAAGAAAATTAGCTACTCAAAAAAAATACCACATTTAATTTTGATGATTATACCTGATTCTGATATTGTTACGAAAGACAGGGTTTAGCACTGTAGTCTAGAAAAAGAACAACTTAAAAACAATGGCTAGAAACAAAGAGGTTCTAAAGACCAATTTGTAATAATTTTGAAAAATATTTTGTTTGGCTAGCTAGCTACTCTGTTCCAGTCAGCCCTCTTGATCCGTTGCAAGATAGGGCTGGATATAGTAATTTCGGCCACAAGGACTTACAAAAATAAACAATTAAATGGTACTTAAACAGTAGATGAAGTTGACGACACAAATTGTTTCATTGCAGCTTCAATTTAATGTTGATGTTTTATCATGTCAGATTCATTTCCGAACAATGTTTAAATTAATAAATTAAGGTGATCATGCACATGTTTACAAAATGTACAATCCAAATCAAATTTACAAAGCATGGCGTCGCATAAAACACATTTGAAAGGTCAAGTCAGGCAAATGAACAAGTGTGAAAAAGCAATGACAGAAAAGCTGAGCTAGAAACAGTAGGTTACATAAAAAACGGTGCAAGAGGTGTACAAAAATACAGCATTGTAAAAGTACAGTTCAAAAAATCAGTAGCTTTTTGTTTTTAAACAGCTAGACCTACTACAAACATGAAATGAGAAGTCACGGCGTTACACCCTCTGAACACATGCTGGGTTAGGACTACAAAGCAACATAAAAAAAAGACCTTGCACAGAGCATGCTGGTCTGTCATCTTCTCCACATCCCCCCGACAAAAATGGGGAAACAAAGATTAAGAACAAGGTTTGAACCCAGAAAAGACAGGGCAAAAAGTCTGTTACAAAGAAAAAATCATCCAAAGTGTAATTCATGTTTGTACACATAAGGATTACTGTAGTTAGCTTAGCTCTAAATACCCTGCATTCAGAATAGTACATCCTCATTCTTTATTAGCACCTCCACCACTTGTCTCTGGTAGCGGATATCATTCAGCGCTGTGATGGCGTCTTGGTTCGGAGACCGCATAAGAGTAGGCCCGAAAATGATGGCTAGGTTTTCTGCGTTCATCAAGTTGAGTTTCTCGTTCTGTGTCACCCTGCAAGATTATAATGTCAAGTTAGAAAAAAAAAAGCACGATGACGTTTAGCTTTTGGTCTGTCTAGAGGCTGACCTTTTTAAGTGCGCCATGAGGTACTTGAGAGTCTCGGTGTGGGACTCGGGCAGCAGAGCGAGTGCCTCCCGAAACGCCTCCAGCTTCTTCTCCGCGTCTGAGAGCTCTGGAAAGCACAAAACAGCAGCAGGCTATTCAATAGTCCAGAATAGATACAAGATAACATCAGGTACATCATTGATTTCCAGTGAGGTAATTAAATCCATTAGTCTAGAAGCCAGCCATTTTTCACAGATCTGGTAATAAAAAAAGCTTTTAGTGCAGAGAGGAACAAAGGCCCGGGGTGATGTGTGCTGGAGTTCTGTAAAAGATGGATGCAATTAGAAGAAAACATAGGGATGTAATGAAAAACAGTAGCGTTGTAAAAGTAATATTATTTAGACATGCTCACCACACATGTTAATGGAGAGCTATTCATTTATGTATACAACAATTGGGGATTACTTAAAATTGCATCACTGTAGACACAAATGTATGGAAGCTGGATAAATCACTATACCAGGTATTCATAAAATCTAATTCCTCTCTTTTTTTTATCTATTTTGTTCTGGCCTTATTGACAGTACAGTTGTACCACAGGAAAGCAGGATCATAAGCCTGTGACCCACAGTCTGATCTTTACAGTAACTACTGTAAAGATCAGCTAATTGTAATCCACCAGTAAATGACAATTGATCATTAATTATGTAAATCCACATTGACTGCCTGTCCAATCATGTTGCTTTATGGCTGATATGACCTTTAGCTATGTGCCACATTGCTTATTTTGACCTTTGTGTTCAACCTCTACATGCTCTTCTCCTGTTTCTCCTGCCCTGCTAAATTTAAAATCCGTGTTTTAAATCATGAAAGAGAGCAGTGATTTTCTATAATATGTAGTGCACCACTCAATAGTGTCAGTACTTACTTGCAGCCTCGATAAAGCGGGGATAAGCGTCGTATGAGATGACAGGGACAGGAAGCTCCCGGAGGTACATCTTGAGCGCTCCTGTGATGATATTGATGTCTTCATAGGCCTTCGCCGATATGTCTGTCTTCTCACCATCTGTGAAAATGTCATGATGAAATAAGTGAGCAGTTTTTACACTAGAAAGTCTACCATCAGCACTTTCACTTCACAGACAAAAGAAATCTTCTGACCACAAGTAAAACAAAACTGCTCTTGCTGCATATCATTCGCCTCAGCTCTTTCCTTCTGACTTATGTGTGAGTGGTGCGTGCGTTTGGGAGTGGGCCGTGGCCTACTTGTGCAGGCAGACTGAACATCACAGTGCTGTGAGCTGGAATGACACTCTGTCATGGATGATCTCCCACATGCCGATCTGGCTCAGACTTTAGCCCAGTGCTGCCGGCTCCTCCGTACAGTTTAAATTCAGCACCGCTCTCAGCCATGGCAGCCTCATTCTCATAAAGGCCAGGAGCTGAATCCCAACACAGCTCAAGATGGTGATTTTACAGCTAAGACAGAAACCACATCTACAGTATTGGGTCCCTAAAGGTCTCAAACATGGGATTTAACTGACAGAATGTACTCAAACAGATGGGCACTAATCCTTTACTTACGTGTCACTTTTTCATTAATGAGAAGACTTATGTAAGTACAGTACAAAGTATATGTAACCATGCAATGTGACCAGGGTCATCTAGAGACCCTTCCTACAGTGATGTAATCAAAAAGACTATGCATATCCCTGTTAAGCAGATATCGCAGATTTATTTATTTTGACCGAAATAAACTAAGACAGTAAAAGTGTTTTCACATGGCTTGTACTACACAATTGAATATGTGGTAGCCAGTTGTATTAGCCAAAGTTAACTTAATAACTTTTTGGGTTGGATGGACCTAGTAAGCACACTGTAATATTTCTAGAACCTTCGGGCCTGCACTGTAGAAATTTTTATTGACTTTTATAGTTATGCGAAATAAAAGAGATAAACTAACGTTCTCTTACCAGACACTAACATTACGCACATGTTGTCACTTGCCAGATGCCATAACCATCTTATTGATAGTGATATTTGGTGGCTAATGCTAACTCCTGTACTAAAAATGTATTGCAGTCAAAACACTAGAAGTCCACTACAAACCTTTGTCAAACTGCGTCTTGACTTCTTCCACCGAATCGCTGAATCCAGATATCCTGTACAGCCCCTCAGACGTCAAACCTTTGAGGAAAATAAACATAAAAACAACATTTAAACACTGTCAAGGCTGTCAGCGCTAATGCAGAAAAAATCACCTGCTCCTGCCGCCCTGGGTGATTTAGGAAATGCCATTAAGCACTCTTGAATATGCATTAGGAATTAAAACTCAAAATGGACGCAATGTCACACAATAGGGATAACATGGCTAGATGCAAATAGTTTTCTGCATCACTGGGCAAAATAATAAAGACATAAATCAAAGTTAGCTCCAGATGTGTGTTAGCGGGGCAGACAATAAGGCAGTTTCCCATATAGCCGAATGATTTAACTGAGAGGCAATCAGCTCAGGCAGCAGGAAACATGCTAATGGATTCCTCATTACAAGTGAAAATTACCAACAGCCTCATCAGTTGTCTCGATGATAAGGGCCCTAAAAACATTAACTGGTTTAAGTAATGTAATCTGGCTGAGCTGTATACAGTAAGGCAGGTTATAAAAAGAAAGTGCATTTTTATTATGTTTTTATAGCTGCCACAAATACAATTTAACTACTAAGATCCGGTATACAAATATATTGTCAACATAAAAAGTAGGGACAAACTAGCATTGGCCTGTTGGTTGGTTTGTTAGCCTGTTACCAAAATATCCTTGAAACATAATAGACTACACTTCAAGTATCAAAATAAGTTTTAGTGTGGACAATATATTTTGCTACAAATGGCCAGTTGTCCAGACTTTATCAGGATTGTGTACTAATGTAAGATAAGTATAACCATAGATCCATACAAACTATAACCAAGGGATCAGTAATTATAGTGTATTGGTTCCTATTGTTTCATGCTGTGCTGGGAAGTGGTTATTTTAACTATATGTTTTGAGACCAGATGAGCTTGACTAGCTCCAAATGTCAACTTGCATTCTCTTCACAGGAAAAACCCATTTGCTGTATCTAATTAGAATTGTTGGGTGGTTGCATAGCTCATAGAGGATTCATCATTCTACTCTACATTCTGTCATTTAAGTAAATCACTGTGGTAAAATGATGTCCTGAACTGACCTCTGGACTCGATCTCTCGTATGCACATGTCCACCACCATTGGCCGAGCTGTGTTGTATGCATTCACCAGAGTGGTCAGGTCACAGCTGTACACTTTACGGATGTGTCTCAGGTTGGGTTTACAGTCGTTGGGGACCAGCGGGGCGCACTGTTTGTGGACATTTAAACCGCAATCTGCAAAAGACAAAAAATAACACGTTTACTTCACAAAATAACCATATCAAGGGGAGTACATTTGAAATACACAATGTGAGAAAAGCCAAAAGGGAATTCAATTTATTCTTCGTAATTTAATTTTCCATGGTGTAGACATTTTATGATCAGAACTAAAGCCTTTTCCACACATTTACATGTCATGGGTTAATTGCGATGCGTTGGGCACGTTATATGCTTTGGCCCGCAAATCATTGTTAATCCCCTTGATCAATATTTGTCCCCTCAATGTCAGAGAGCCACTGGAGAGCTCTTGTCTTTCTGCCAAACAGGACGTTGAAGTGTCCTTGAGTACTGGATCAAACCGGTCATTTCTGGATGCAAGTGCTGATTTATTCACAGCTATGAAACGAAAGACAAAAAAACAACCGCCTCATTTGTCCCATTTCGAATGTGAATTTTTTGAATGTGGCCCGGTGGGTGTTCAAAACAGTACATTAGTGTCTAAGTATCCCTCTCTAGTCTTCACAGCCCATGGGGTCCGAGGCACAGCTGTTTTAAGGGCAGGATTTACTTTATCACCATGGAAGGAGTGTGAGGAGCAGACTGCCTTATAACAGCGAGAGAGAGGGAATTAGAGGAATAGTGAAACGCTGTGGCCTGCAGGAGGGACACCATTCTCTTCTAAATCCCTGCTCCGACACACACAAAGGCTGAGGAAGCAGCAATTCATGCGCTGCGGGCAACACTAGACCTAGTTTCCCAGACTAAAATGGGGGCAGCTCTTCAACCGCTTACATCTTTTCAGGCTTTTCCAAGTTCTGAAGGCTTTTTGACGAATGACAAGCAGTTCTCATACTTCAACCAGATAAAAAAAATAATATAAAGACATTTTTTGTGTCTCGCTGCTTTTTGAATACAAACATCCTCTGTCTAAGCTAGATTTCAGGAGCAGTGCAGAAAACATTTTGATTAATATGGCTCCCTTGAGAAATTCACACTAGCTACATTGATATGCATTGAGGCAAAAATGTAATTACTTTAAGAGATGACTCTCATAAGTGTATGAGACAGGCGGTGAATGGAGACGGGTCTGTTATCAGTGTCTGTATGAATTCAAGCTGAGGGCGGGGGTCCCATGTGGGGCGGGTGAGGGTGAACCAGTGGCCCCTGGGACCCTGGGATCCCGGAGACTGAGGATACTGCTTTATCGCACCGTCAACTCTGTCTGGGTTGCTATGGCGAGGAGGATGCACTGGGCTTGGGTAGTTTTGGTTAAAGGGCTTTGAGAAGAGTTGTAGTGGTTTGCATATTCTTTGTGGTATTGCATCAGACAATGCAACCTAATGAGTTTAAAAACAGCTTGTATATTGTCATATTCAGTTGCTGTTAACATTATTTTGTTTACACTGAATTACAAAAAAACAAGTGTAGATGGTTCTCCTGATTGTCAGCCATTGTAGTATGCAGCCAGTGTATAATCTGTTTCAAAATAGACTAACAACAATCTTTATATATTATTTTCAATCTTGTTTTACTATTTTCATTGCAACAGTATTTTATCAGCCAGCATCAACCCACAAATTAGCATAATGAAAACTCTAAGTCTATTTATTGTCCAAATGTATTGCCACTTTTCTGTTGTCTTGTAAACAACTAATCCATTATAGGACTGTTGTGGCCAATTTATCATCAGCCGTATCATGAATTCCTTTGCAATTCCCAGTCCTAATAAACAACCTAACAATGCACCCAAATCCACTTCATTATAGAACAACACAAGTCATTTTTAGGTTCTCCGACAATGCATTTTTGTTAAATAGGGGTTGAGCGGCCTGACCTCGCTGTTGGGTTGAAGCAGCTGAATTTTAATGTGTGGAAACTGAGCTCCGAGCCCTCATTAAAGAGACATGCCAGCTTTGTTTTCCTTCATGGCTGTGATAGGATGAGACTATAGCAGGGGGGTCTATCTATGTATGCGCTGATGAGAAAATGTGCCACAACAACCACAAGCACTGGTCAAAAAACGCATTTAGAAAGAAAAAAGGGGGGTAGACAACATTTTTTGGTATGCTAATTTGTACATCATGTGAAACTGGGATGCCCTAGTTTTGGATAGTGGAGTGTGAAGGAATGAAAATTGAAATCTAGGAAAGACTAAGCTGGGAAGTGGGAGCGTATGTGGCTATAGTGCTATTGTTGTCAGCTAAAAAAAACAGGGCCATAAATATTTAATGCTAAAGCTGTGTGGCACACTTTGTTTCATCTATAAAATATAACAGACACATATCGAGCTGGATTTTAACACTGTTCACTGGTGGGAAAGTAATTTAAAGCAAATTGCTAAAGTGCAAGCTCTCAAGATGCTTCAGTGTATATAAAATGACAGTTTATTTAGTAATGAGATGTAGACGGTAAAGATATATGGTACATGCACAAAAATAGCATATGTTCTTGACTTCAAAAATTTGCAAAATCAACAGTGTCCAGTAGTCCCAGAGTTGTTTTGATCCATGTGTTGATGTGTTGATACAAGACAATTTACATTATTTACAATCATTATCAGCAAAGGAGTGGAAACTAAAACAATGGAAAAGATGTAATGGTTTTAAGTTAATTTGCCAAATCCTATGTCTTGGTACATATTGCAATGAAAATATAGCCTCTTTATTGGTCAGAACTGAAGCACTGCAATGTTTATCAAAATTTGTCAAAACACTAAAATATTACAAACAAATTATCCAAATATTATCAGGATTCTCATATTAGCTGTTATGTAAATGTTTATAAAAATAGCTGGTAACTACACTTCTTTGTTTCTCTGATTAAAATCACAAATAGGCCATTGGTTGTGACATCATCCTAACTTTGAATCACATCACAAAACCAGTCCTTATTTCATTGGGTTATACAACAACTAATCTGGCACTGTTCTGTTGGTGGGATTCAGTTAATACTAAGCTCATAATCCAGCACCAGATGCACTAAAAACCAAGTAACCTACATAAATAAATGCTCACTTGATACCAGTGGACAAATGCCATTAAAAGATCAGAATGTTTATGTAAGATTGGCCCGAGACCTACCTGAGCACTTGACCCCCTGCGCCATCAGTCCCCACATGAAGCTGGCGCAGTGTTCACACCAGTGTGGCCCTCGGAATGTGTGCACCTACAACAAAGAA
The DNA here is from genome assembly GCA_036025885.1 of Hypseleotris bucephala. NCBI lineage: Eukaryota > Metazoa > Chordata > Actinopteri > Gobiiformes > Eleotridae > Hypseleotris > Hypseleotris bucephala. The sequence goes on from JAVQKG010230806.1 coordinate 9,451, forward strand.
AAACATGTATTAGATTTGACACTGACAATTATTGAGCTAACAGGGTAAAACATTATATATTGAAGATTAAAATCAAATATAATAATAATAATAATAATAATAATAATAATAATAATAATAATAATAATAATAATAATAATAATAATAATAAAAATATATGATGCAGTAAATTAATACTATTCCACACTAGTTAAACCACTGGCCCTATCTTGCAATGGTAAACTGATGTGAAAACAAACTGCAGATTCTATATTAAAGAGCTATCCATTGACCCCATACAATATAATAGACACATAGCCAAGATTAATCAGTTCCTTTACTGGCAACTTATAGTTCAAGTAAGAATCTTTGAGACAATAAAGATGCCCCTATCTTGCAATGGTACATAATCCTGGATTCAGACAGTATTCTTAAACTACAGCAAAAACCTTTTATTCTTAACCAACACAAATTTCTTCCTAAGCCCATTACTAACCTTAAGCACCAAAACCAACCAAAAACAGTGCCACCAAAAACAAAAATAGAATAGGAAATAGAAATGGCTATTAGAAATGAGAAAAAACACATTGTGGGTATGTGTAGCAGCAAATGGAACAGCAGTTTTATTGGAGATTGAATAAAAAGATATCAAATACATTTTGATTGTCCTTTTCACTATTGGCTAACCATACAGTATCTTTATTTAATAAACAAATATGTTCTGACCAAATTAGCAGAGCACTAATGATGTAACAAGACAGTAAGCAGATGCCTGAATCTAGTATTTGGAGAGTGGTGTTTGTTAGCAGACAGGACTGTGTGAGTGTGTACATGGCTTGTTGTTTTCACAGACTGACACTACAGAGCGGCAGCAGTGACTAGGGGCAGAGGAAGCCTTTGGCATGATGGCACAGCGGGTTTTGACACTTCAGTGCAGAGAAGGTGTGAGTTGTCAGGATAATGTGCTTTTGGAAACACTGGAGGGTCGCCCACACTGGAGCTCAGAGCAGAGAAAACCCCCATGCCGTGGCAGGTAACAACAGCCCAGCCAATCAGAGCGACCGGTGGGAGCGAGGGGGAGACACAGCGCTTCCTGATTTGTGCCAAGGGAGGAAAACATGCTGCTTGTTGTTGTCGCTGGCAAAGTATAATCTCTTCTAGTATTATTGTTCTCATATTGTAAAAAGATGTTTCCTCAAATGATACTTATTACAAAGTTAGACATGTTTAATTGTCTTATATTAAACTGACTATATTTACCTGTAGAGCAGCCAAAACAAGCTGGTCTCACAAAAAATACTATAATCCAGACTATAGCAATTAACTGCCATAGATTGAGTTACCAAGTTAAGTTCAATCTTTAAATACTGACACACTATTTTGTCATGTAAAGAGAAATAGTTTGTTATTGTAAAGAAGGTGAAATTCAAATTAGGTCTCAACACTATATTGGGGTGAAACTAATAGTAATATTACCCTTGTATCAAATGTTTTCATCAATCAATTTACAGGTTTTAAGGATAGCCAGTATCAAACTAAGAAGTACTCACACACTGACAGGGATTAAAATAAAGTTGATAGTGTAAGCACAGTTAACTACAGTAGTTCAATGAATGGCCTATGTTAATATGGTCTCCCCACTCTCCCCCAGTGAAACTCATATCCTGAGCCAAACAGAAACACACTCCTCCACTGTTCCCTTCTCCATCCTCCTAATCTGTCCATCTGGTGCTCAAATCAACCGCACTGGACTACAGACCCCCCAACACATTTCCTTTTGATGCACGCTCAACAGAACTAGCTCTGTTCTCTATCACAGAAAACCATCCCCTCTGGCCAAATATTTTACCAAAACAACTCTTACCTTAAAGTTATGGACTTTCTCTGTCCGGGGAGAGGTCTCTTTTAGCGTGGCCCTGCGCACCAGCGATGTGAGTTGTGAATAGGCAAACAGTTTCAGTGGCTGCCAGAAAGTAGCTGGAGGTTTCTGTGGCCCCACTCTCATCCCCAGAGCTGCCGCCAAGATATCCTCCTGATTGGCCTCCCGCTTGGCCTTTTGCACTAGGGACTTCTCCTCTTTGGAAATGTCGTAGCTCTCCCGGGATGGCATTTTTGCAGCTATAGAAACAGTGAGTCCTGCAATTGAAAGTGGATAAAAAACTCCTTGGTGTTTTTATTGAATAGTAAGGTCAGTTATTTGCATGTTCCCTTTTGGAAAGACATCATATTGGAAAAAAATGAAAGTCCTTTAAATCCTTCTTGAGCAGTGACAGTGGCTGAAGTGCAGTCTCTAAGAAGAAGATGGCAGGTTTTAAAAAAGGTACAGCCCCAGATGCTGATGTGCGTCTATGGGCACATGTATGCAGATGAGAGCTGGCTGAGTGCTAATCCTCTCCTCCCTGTGCAGAGCTGATATCCCTGCTGGAAAGGACAGAGCACTATCTATGTATGTGTGTGTGTAGATGCTGTCAGAGTGAAGGGGGAGGAGTCCGGGGGATTAAAAACCATCCCACCAGCCAATCACAGAGCGGGACCACCGGCTTTATAGTAACCGCCACCCCGCCCCCACCATCTCTGTCCCCATCAGATATACAGGCAGGGGGTGAAAATGGGGAGTGGGTTGATAATAAGCAATGAATGAGTCAAGAGGAGTGGGCCGTTGTTAGAGGACTTGAACAGTGGGCCGTTACCGAGGGGAGAGCTGCTATTTTCAAAATCATGTTACCACAGAAACTGGAAAGAGAGAGGGAGCACAAAGAAGTCCAATGCACAAAAGGCGTCCCAGCGTGCACACAAACTATGAGATCATCGATGTTGACGAAGGATAAGAAAATCTGTGACGCGTCGCCTCCATGAAACGAAGATGAAACAGAAAGAGAAAAGCAGGAAATAAAATATTAAAATAATATTAAAAAATAATAAAGACGTAGTTACTGTAATGTAAACACACAGCGTGGGTTCTGAAATGACATATTAATATAATTTTACACAATATTAAACACAGATTTTAAAATATGTGGTCCAAATATGGTCAGGTGGTAAGATTTGATTTTTGATATTGATATTTGATATTTCTATTAAGACCATTGCTATGATTTTTAATTGGTTAAACATAACAGTACACTACTACTACAACTTTAGCATTGTTTCAATAATAGCTGAAACGATGCTACATTACATCACATCTTGAAATGCAGAATATACAGTAATCACTAGTCCACTGCCTGCTTCCTTACTTAGTATTAATATTGCTATGGTTTTTCTTCTTATGATTCAAGCGTCTCACTGCGCTTATGCAAACTACATTTCAAATATAGCTGCATCGTGACAGGGACGTGGGAGAAGAGCTCTTGCAATTCACACTCCAAGTCAAATGTGATTATGCTTCCCATGGATCACCAATCCTCCTGTTCAGAGTGCAGCTTTCTCACCTTTATACAGGAAGTGAGTGTACAGTCTCCCCTTCAGAAATCAATAAGCGCAGCCATAAGGACATCTGCAGGGGTAGAAGTCTGCGAACAACAAAGAAATTCAGGTAGAATGGCATGACTAAGTTGGACATAAAAGTGGTGTTTGAACTCTGCAGCAGATTGGACAGCCCGGGAGGACACCTGAGAGTGCTGTAGATAAGAGGCAGTGTGCTCCTCTCCTCCACTCAGACCATGGGCACTTTAGTCTGTTTGTGGTATAATTGTATTGCCTGCTGTTAAGTGCATAAGGAGGGCCAGGCTCCCAGGATGTGGTTTACTTTGAACGCAGTCCTAATTGACACTGATTGATTTGCTTGTTTTGAAACATGTACAAAGATCCGGCTGTAAAGAATGGATAGTCTTATACACTGCCAATGATGGGTGTAGACAAAAATTGGACTCAAGAAAGAGGATTGTTACTTTAATTTACCAAATAATATTACTCAAATAGAAGTCAGAATACCCAAATAATTACATAAGAGTTTAAAAAGTACTTAAATAAAGTATTTAGTTGTATGACCCCTCAAGGACAGGTTACTTAAAAATATTATTAGTCAAGTGGTACTAAACAAGGTACAATAAATCTACTTTTAGAATTGTACAAAGTCTATCCTGAAGTTATCACATTGTTTGGCTTATGTCCTAATTGCTTTTTCAATCTGCAAATGACCCTAAAACTTTCTGATCGTTTTGTTTCGAGCATTTCTCCATTCCCTCACAACTCTTTTTAAGCCATTAAGCTCAAGATATGCTGGGTATTTCTGTGGCTTAGAGACCTTGTTACATAAAGGCAATGCTATTCTAATGCACTGCTGACCTAGCACGATTGTAAAGATTTAGTACAGTAACGCTAAGTCCGTTTGATTTGATTGAAAACTTTTTATTATCTGTATTCCAAATAAAATAAAGTGGGTGGCTAACAGTTATCACTAAATCTACATAGATCTTTTATTTAAAAAAAATTGTTTCATCCTTAAGAGCAAAACTATAAATTCTGGCATTATATAACCTTATATAATGATGACGAAAGATATAAAGCTGAGATAAGTGATGTAGAAGGAGGAATATAGGCTGCAGGCTTTAAAAGTTTCTTAATGCCACTGACTGTGTGAAATGACCACAAAAAATCTAGATCATATGTTTTTGCAGCACTGTGACTTTGCATAAAGCACAAAATGAGGTGGAAAAACTTGGCGAGGCATTGAAGAAATATAGTGTCAACCTACTCCCAGCATGCAATCAGAGATACTTTGAAGCTACCCAGTATGGAGTTCCGCCGTCTCCAACCACCACCTATGCGCCATGTGGTGTGCTTCAAATCGTTTTTCCTTTTTTGCTGCGCTTGCAAAAAAGCTGAACAAATTACACTATATTTTAGTGGGACAAATAGATTACCTGGATGTGGCTGGAGCAGTCTGTGCGGTGACAGTGATGTATGGCAGGCTGCTATCTGCTCTCGCTATTCAAACAGGAAGGTCACAACACGCGTAGGAGATGCTTTTTACAATGCATAGACCCAGTGTAGTATGATAGAGGCAGACAGTTTTCTTGTCTTTATTCCTACAAGGGGAAAAATAAAGAAATACGCATGACAACTGAAACAATGAAACAATACTTTAATGATGAAGTTACATACGCATAATTTTGTTTTTGGAGGCATCCTAATTACCTATAATTTAAGTAAAAATATTGGATTACACAGAATAACAAATGGCTGTGGGAATAATTAAAGAACTTGAATGGTAGTTTATCTCTTTATACTCTTTATACATGTCCCCCACCAGCAACATGAATAAAGCCTTTAGAGCTTGATGAATGAGTCACTGTGTGCAAGCTATTTTGGCAACAGGCAGATGATAACAGGCTACAGTGATTTAGTTAAGACCTGAAGTACTTACCCTGCATGGAGCTGTTTAAACAGAGCAGCAGAAGAATACCAAATATGTGGAAAATGACAAGATTTTTCTCACAGAGTCAACAAAGAATACAGTAGCAAGTGCTTCTTGTAGATGTTATTTTTTGACTTCAAGTGAGATGATCTTTGAAAATCATGTCATATAAAGGATGTTGCTAAAGATGTGACTATATTAGCTACCCAACCTAATTGGACATCTTTTGTTACTGCAATCTGTATAAACTGATATAATAGCCCTAACTTAAATTATACAATAATTTAGTTTACTAATTACACAATACGCCATGCAACATATTTTACATGTAGCTTTATAGCATTTTCTGCTAACTACAAACCTCACATACCACAGCTGAACCATTTAGAGAACTAGCCTGTTAGCATTTTAGCTAGCTTTGAACCTAAAAAGACATGTGGTACTGGTAGCATACTTTTACAATTCAACACCATTAAGAAATATTACCAGAAAATGTATTGTTAAGGTAGCTATACTTAAGGCTAACTTACTTTTATCCATACACAAGCAGCAGTGACTTTAATATTGATTTTGTTATTAGCTCTTTTGCTAACATGCTATCTAGCTTTTGGTTTAGGCTATAAATTTCTTTTTCATTAAGTAACACTATACCTTTTTATATACTACTAATGCAACCACAAGAACTCAGAAGCAAGTGTAGACAAAATGTTTGCGCCTGTCCCATGCCTGGATAGATGGAGAGGGTTATGTCTGGATGGGCATCCTGTGTCAAACCTGTGTACGCTATGCCAAATCACTGTATTCAAGGAGCAAATGAATTGTTGTGTTGGCTATTCTAAAAAACATGCTTTAAAACTTTTGCTTGCACTTTAACTCAAACATTACTGTCAAACTTTGTATCAGAGTTTAATTAAACTACCAGTGACCTAATATTGTGTAAATGAATACAAAGCCTCCTGTGTTGGCGTCCACAGTCAGATTATTACATGCTGAACTCTGTGCTTCATAGATGTTTAATGCAGCTCTGTCAGTGTGGGAGCCTTACATAACTGTGCCTCATCCTCCTCCACATCTCCTGGGACACAAAGACTCTGCAGCATTGACAGGGAGCTTTCATAATTCTGTTTTACATAATCAAACATAGTCACACTGACAACAGGTCACAAGTCAAAGGTTCTTTATTATATTCACATCGCATTGTACAAAAGTAGTGTGATGAATGTAGCAACTCGTCAAAAATAGATATGAGAGATAGATTCAGGCCATTGTAACTGTTGTTCTGAATGGGGCACTGTTGCAACATGGTTAGGTAACAGGAAATAGACCAGAAAACACATTTTTTAGTATGCTAAAGAATGTTATTGATTATAATATTACATAACATGACCCAGCTTCATCAATATCCGGGGCAATTGATCAATAAATGTATTTAAGGTCAAATGTCCAACTAATCATAATATTGACTATAGAGCTCATATGGACCCGCTCCACTAGGCTATAGTGCCTTACTAACAAACGGTAAACTATGACTCCAACAGAATGCTTATATTCTGTACTAACTCTAAATTTCCTAAAATGTGTGTGATTATCATCTTTGATATTTTATTAACTCATATAGCTCAATTAAATTTTCTGCCTCTCTTCAACCATGTTACGTCCACACATTCTCAAGCCTGTAGACAAATGTCAGAACAGTGTCAAGCTAGTGGTCTGCCATAATTTTTCTGTGACTTAAATAACACCAGAATTCAGTTACATTTAACATAGCATTTATTGGCTTACTATCTAAAACATACATGAATGTGGTTGCCAACTAAAAGAAAAATGCAATTCATCATACAATATTTTGCTTTAATGTTTTTGTTTAACATGTTGAGTTCTGCTTGAGTTACAATTAGGATAAGTGTGCCACCTGTAAAAGCTTTGCTAATGTTGCCAAACTTCATGTTAGCTATTGTATGTTCCACACTACTCCTTGCTCGGTTTGTTTGCAGGTGGTGCACCATCACATCTCATGGTATGCCTCCTCTGCCATCAGTAATACGTCTGCTCTGACTTTAAGGACATGGACCTGTGGAGCTCTAACCATATTGTACTTTACGTTTCAGGAGGCTTAGAGGGAAACAGCATCTGTTTAGAGCTGCTTCTTCCCAGGAGAACTATGCTACTGAGCCGGCCGACTTCCTTTATACACTGAGGCTTGTCTTCTTAGTGACTCAAATTAGCTGACTGTTCCCAAGAGGAGGCAAAGTTAATAGATATTTTAAAAGGAGCTGAGGTATGAACAATACAATTAGTATGGTTTATGCTACAGTGACAGCAGAGTACACACAGAAAAGTGAGTGGGGTTGTTTACAGCAAGAAAAGCACCCTTGTAAATAATTTGAAGAGGCATCTAGAGAACAGAATTAGATGTATTAGCTTGAGTGGGACAGGGCTGGGTTAGCGGCGTGACCTGATGGCCCACTAATGCCTGAAAATACAATGCGCCCGGCTCATAAAAATGCCTGATACTTTTAGAAACACATCCAGAGGCGACTGAAGCAAGTGCACCTTCCCATAGTTCTCCATCTGTCTGAGCTGATATACCTTCTGCTGGTGGTGTGAAAGTGGGATATTCTGAGCAACAGTGAAAAGAAAGTGTGCTCTACTTGGATACATCAAATCTACCTGTGGCTTAAAGAGAAAGTTAGCCATTTTTATGAGGAAGTCGCCTCACGGAATATGTATCTGGGAAGTTTTGGTATCCTGTTGTCTGGTTGGTCTACACAGCTAAGTCAATATAAGTCAATATAAGTTTTATATTTGAAAAAACAGCGCTGTGCTATATAACTACACTAATGTTTGTTCTAAATGTGGTCTAGAGTTCACCCAGACCACATGAGCTGAATGTAAATATGTTTGACAGAATGATGCCTTAGGATATGTACACTATAAATAGCCTGTGCTTTGAATCAGAAAACATCTAGTCTACATATTTAAAAGCACTGACCTTGAAACAGTGTACTAAATACTATGCACAGTTTCATACAGTTTATATTGCTCATTGTATCTTATCATTAAAATAGGGTGCGGTATTCACATAACAGTTACACAGCTAAAGATATCACACAAAGTCACAACATTTGCCTCAGCTGCAAAATGAAGCCTGGAGGTGTGACTCTTGTTATCATTTGTCACTTGATCTCACACCCCCAGAATAGAACTAAATTATTTAATTAAAAGTTTTTCAAATTGCTGCTGATTACATGCTGCCAGATTGTCTTAACACCTATTACACTCATCCAAAGACCAAAATGGAGGTGGGAGAATGACTCAAAATCTGTCCTCATGATAATGTCTTCCAGAGGTTTGATGCCATATAAAAAGTCATTGAGTTTTTAGAGTTCAATTTTGTATAGCATATGTAGTTTCCCTCAAAAATATACTCAAGTCAAATAGAACTGATAATGAATTGTATATTGGTTGCAACTGGAAATCCTAAATGATTGACACTGATTGGTGCATGAAGATAAGATCTCCATAAAATATATATGAATTTATATATCCTTCTACATTCAATCAATACATGTGGCTTGAGGCAATTTCAAATCAGTGAACCTTGAGGAACACATCATTCAAAATTAGGCAAACCAACTAGTGGACATCTCAGTCTGAATAGTGCATGATACTCAAGCGGCCTTCTTGTTAGCATGCGCAAACAAGAAAAGAATTTGTACAGAAACTAGAAACATTTAGTCCACCCAAAAAGTACTTTATGTAATGCATTGAATGGTAGCCCCCACTTTCGCCTCCAATGTTATCTAACCAAACAGGATACATAACAGTGGAAGAGGTAATTCATTTGCTGAAGTTTAATTTATTTCCAAAGTGCGATTGTCAGTTTGGACCATGGTTTGGACGTAATCTCTTGCTGCACTGTTGAGCCAGAACAAGGTCTGCTATTGTGAATGCAGTGGGTCATAGGCCCCAGGCTGGATCATAGCTTTAGGCCTGTCTCTACAAGGGCTCCAGCTCATTTAGCATCCTTTGTCACCATCGGATGAGTAAACAACTTTCATTCAGTGGTCAATTTAGTAGAAAATAAGAGAAACCCTGAAGCAAAACATGTCTACAAATAAAAAAATAGGCCCAATGGATGCACAATGAGTCTTTGATAAGGAGCTTGGTGCATGGGATATAGTTAAAAATGTTGATTGTATAAAATGTCTGTATAAAGCTCTTAAGGTCAAAATCTGGCATGAAATGATTGTCATATCCATTTGACAAGGCTGATATAACACTTCCTCTACATTTGCAGAATAAGAAATGTCAGTTTGGACATCTCCCGTATGCCACACGCCTTGTTTTCTCATGCAAATGTTTGCTGTGACAATGGTTGAATCACAGGAGCAATTAAAAAGTGGGTAATGCTGAAACTGCACACTGGCATGTTCAGCCCCTCCCAATCCCACACCCCCTCCCAGTACCCACCCACTGCATCATTCGCCAGAACAACCCCCCAAGCTACAGAAACCAGCATATTTAATTTCAGATTACTGCCAAGGCAATGATTGGATCTGCAAAGAGTGCCTTGTATTTTGACTTCTGTTGTGTGCATAGAGCATATGATACAATTTGATGTAAAGTAAATTAGTTAGTAGAACTAGTACCTAAATAAACACAATGAAGCGTCATAGATGTGCAAAAATGTTGTGTAGTCACATTTGTCAAAACACTTTACAAAATGTCATTAATAAAGGGCAATATACTTAAGACATTTAGATTGTACCTTATGAAATACTGCTCAAGATTGAACTAATGTCTAAAAGCTTTGCTCGAGTAATAACTATTTAGTATAACATTAATAGGCTACAAATTATTATTCATTATCACAGTTACTGGTACCCGGCAAACAGTAAAACAGCTGATACACAGAAACTCCAAAAACTAAAATCAGATATTGATTCAGGTTTATAATTTACAAAATTTGCAAAATGTGAAAAGGAGCCTTCAGTATTGTGTAGCTAAACAGTAACTAAAATCACAGCTCACATTGTTCTCTGTCGCTTCAGTCTTGGGGGAATAAGACTTGTGCAGTTTCTGTCAAGGCTGACTGATACGCTGAAGACTATGATTGCGTGTAAAGTCTCTCTAATTCCCCTGTTATTGCTTCTCGGACCAGGGAATACCAAGCAACACTGATTTTATATGAACCACTGTAGGAAAGCTTTAGGTTTGTTTGCACTGGGACATAAATGTAATAAAAGGCTGGAAATACCATCATGTGTGGGGCAATCAATACTTGTCACAGCTTATACGGACCAAGCTGGATGTTTACACTTTTGCGAAAACATGGAATCAGTGAGGTTGAACAACTGCCTGGGACACTTACAAAAATGTACAAAAATTCGATTGGCATGTATATGCAAACATTAGATTAATAGATTACTTAGAAAGCTCATCTCTCTACAAAGGCAGGAATGGAAAATACAATAGAAAAAATAAAGTTTTAGATCCAACAGTGAAAGCAAACCCACCGAAAATAATTGATACTTCCTTTATTGACACCTTGTGGATAAAATTAATATATAGCCCGTATCCTACAATGATAAAGCTATTGAGCTCACACTTGTATTCATCATTTTAGTACAATTTAGAGGTAAATGTCCACTGAGTAAAGAATCAACAAAAACAAATACTGTCTAACCATTACTTTGTTGACATATCGCTATGCTACTCTCATGCAAAAACATAACCTCACTGTCAAAGGCAAAAACTGAAAAAGCGGAAAATCCTGTTTTTAATCTTTTTTTCACCCATGGACCCTAATGAAATGTTCCTGCAAGGCGAACGATTAGCACTAGCATAATTAGCCCTCACTTGATTTAATGGAGGACGTTAAAACAGTGATTAGCTTGTCTTTGTTGTCTTGATTAATTCATTCAGTGAAGTGAAAGCAAACAGCTGCAAGTCTGCTAATCAGCCTCAACAATCACCAGCGCGACACAACCTTCAGCGTCTCTGGAGGGCAATAATAATAATATCTTGTAACAACCAGGAGAAGTCAAAACTAG
>JAVQKG010230809.1:0-11191 GCA_036025885.1 Hypseleotris bucephala
AGCAGTAGCCACAAAATATTGCAAATTAAGGTGATTTTGCCAAATAAGAACCATTAGTGAATGTACCTCACATTGTATGTTTATTTATTGTACACATTAGTATACATTTTTTGGTTTTGGATGGAGGCAAACCACAATAGTTTTTTTCATTGTATGATCAGAATTAACTTACTTTTGCCTCCAGTTGCCTCCATTCTGGAATTTTGAACATGACAAACATTTTAAAGGGACTATACTGTATGTAATACAGTTGTGTCAGTACTAGTACACTACATTAGCCTGTAAAGGATAAGTCCAATTTGTTGTCTAAATCCAGCCGATCAACATAACAGCCTATAAAACCCAGCCCACTTTAGATAAATGATTTAAAGCTGCAGAACTGATTTATTATTATAACTTTTAATTTGAGCAAAAATAATTACACCATCAAAAGTACAGCATGGCAGACGCCATCAGAGAACCATTTATCCAGCTTTAACCTATTCTCTTCAAGGTTTGACTTGGGCTTCATGAACCTCTATATTTCTTACTGTCTATATCATCCCATTGTTGTGAGTGGTATTGCAGACGTACCTTCTGTTCTAGGTGGGCTCTGCGGATGGAGGCCTTCTGCTGGAGTTTCTGCTGCTCTCGCTCATGTTGGGTCTCCATCTGGGACTGGGTCTTCCTCTGGTAGGCATCCAGTAGCTCCATCTCCTGCTTCAGCTGCTGCTTCAGAACATGGACCTCAGACTCCTGCTCTGACTTCAGACGCATCTACACAACACAAGGCAAGCAGTCCTTATAATAGGCCCAGACAGTGTCAGTAAGTCTGATGTATGTACTTATGTACACAGTCATTCAACTACAACATAGGTCTTATTCTAAAAGCCTCTGAAGCAGTTTTATTGTGATAGGGCTATACAAATATTGATCTGAACATAACTTTTATCCACTATATAAGCCAGTCACAATGGTTCTAGATAATCCAACATGGCTGTCAGCTTCATATGTCTGCACATTGCAAATTTGTGGACTTAAAAAACATGTATAGTGGGTTTTTTGTCACACATTTTGCCAGCTAGCTCTATTACAAGTCACGTTTCTTAGCAGCAGGCTGTATTTTGAGGCACAGGACTGTTTTATGGAAAGATATTACCTGAAATCTTTTGTAATGTTCTTTTAACTTGTGTTTTAAAACATACTGTTGTGTCAAATGAGAACTAGTGTGCCAGAACATTGTCATGGTCAAAGTCTTTGGACTACTGATTCTCTTATTGTTTTCATTTTAGGTAGGCTAAAAAAGCTCTCACTAACCAACTTAAATATCTGATTAATGTTTTTACCGCTTGTGAGGCCATCATCTCGTTGATGCTGTGCTCGTACTGCTCTGCCAGCACGGCCAGCTTCCGCGTCTGCTCTTCTTTGAGGCACCGTAACAGGGTTTTATGGTCGCCTTTGGGAGACACCTCCAGCTGGTGATTCTTAAGAGCTTTATACTGTTTGTTCTGCACCTTACAAGTGTCCTGGAACTGCTTCTTGATCTGCATTTCCACCGTCTGTACAGGCAAAGAGGAAGACATGGAATTATGATGGAAACTTAGTGAGGATTAGCCAGTAGATAAATTCATAAACATACAGCTTCTCGCCTGAAAGTGTTGAAAGCGGACTTCATAGTATCTTAAGGCTAAACAACTTAGGGTTAGGTTCCATGTGGTGATAGGGACATGCTTAGGGATACTTAAGGCTTCTTTTGGTCATGGAAAGTTCACAATAAATTAGTCAACTTTTCTTATGAAGTCTGAGTGTTGTATCGTGACATGTTTCGACTTCTACTGTAGTTTTCCTCAGAAGTGGTCATGTGACAGTAATTTCTACAGGTTTTGGCGCATTTCTTTTACTTCCTGAAGCAATAGGAGATGAGCATCCAAAGTGTGGGACAATAAATATGCCCCTACATCTCGATTCACTGTCAATGGCTTTGTCCTAGTCCATTAGGTAGTTTTCACTTTTGCAGATGTCAGATATGGCCGATTTACTTTTTTTTCCCAGTGCCAAAACTGAATCAGCTGGCAAGACAAGTCACTGTAACATCACGCGAAGACTTCTAAGGAATACGACAAGAGGAGTTGAAACATGTCAAGGTACAACACTAAAACTCTCCGTTAAGGCTGCACTACCTGATTTGGTGATTGTAAAATTGGAGTTGACTTTTAATTCTTTAAAATTAAACAAATTATAAATACAGTGAATAAGCTGTGAATTTTGAAAGATTCTAGTTTTAAATAGATAAAGGATGTATCGATCAATCAGAGTGTCCTGTGAAAGCATGTAATTGGTTAAACAGTTCCTTCCTTCCCTCACTCTAAAACAAAAATCCTTATAATACAGCCCACAGGTGACCTCAAAGCCTCACTTTTTTTCTCAGATGACTTCTGTTATGCTGTACTAATAACTAAATAATCATCTGGTGCAGCTTTAATAGGAAAAGTTGACTTATTCCGTTTATTTTGAGAGTAAATCAACATATCTGAACTCCAGTACCTTCAGATTTCTGGGCTGCTGCCTTTTTTCCAGAGAGTGTTTTCGGTGGAGCTCTCTCTGTCGTCTGTTGTTGTATTCTACTTGGTTCTCCAGCTCGGTTTGGTGCTGTAGCCTCATCAGTTCTCCTCTGAGTTTCTGAAGCATCTGCAGCTGCCTTCTCTCCAGATCCTGTGTGGACTCATCATGTCGGATCATCAACGCATGCTCCATCTCCTTCTGGGTCCTCTTCTTGTTCAGCTCCTGGGACAACATGGCTTTTTTAATAACAAGCAAACTTCAACTGTAAATCTGGTGGACGTTAAAACTTGTCGTCTAATAGTTTACTAGCCTAATTTATTTCATTCATCTTCCTATCCCAGCAGCTATGGTAGAAAGTGACAATGGTCAGTTAGTTGCAAGGTTGACACAGAGACAAACACACACACACGACCATTCATTCTCAATTATATTTACTAGAACCAAACCAGATTGAGATACTACAATTCTTATCTTTTGCTTGTACCTTATTTATTGACCTTTTCTAAGCCTTATAACTGACATTACAGTCTTTCATTTCCTTTGCTGGGTCTAAAGTGACACATGTAGGTACCTCTCTGATCTGCTCCTGTTCAAACTCATGTCTCTTGACGAGTGATCTTCGTTTGAGGGCTCTACAGCTGCGGTCATACACCATTCTCTGTTGGGCCAGGACATGGGCCTCCTCCTCCGCCTGAGAGCGCTGCATTGTCTCTTTGTGCCTCGACAGACGCTCCTGCTTCTCCTCTTTGGCCGCACAAAGGTCTTCATTCATCTCCTGAGTGCACACATTTAGGTTAATGGACTTTGTGGATATGTAAAAATGAATAGTGACGTTTTTTATGTGGTTGATTCTGTGTGAGATGGTGAAAATCTTTCTTATATACAAACTGCTTCATAAGATTGACTTGAAATGAAACCCATGACTTAAGTTGAGTGTTTACCTCTTTGAGCTTGTCCTTACAAAGTCTGTACTCCTTTTTCTGGCTCTCTAAGAAAGCAGTCAGCTCCCTCTTTTGCTGAGCAACAATCTGTTGCTGGATCCTCCTCTCCTCAGATGCAGCTGCTTTCACCTATGTGAAGACAGACATTATATTCTTTCTATTGTAAGTTGTAAGTTTTGTCTTAACTCTCTTCAGTAGTACCTCCTTGTCTGTCTGACCCACGTGGCGTTTGGCCAGCCTCTCCAGTTCGATGTAGGTGTTGTTGGCATGTGTCTCGATTTCCTTCTGTAACCGGAGCCGATGCTCGTCCATCTCGGCCTTGAGCCTGTTCTCCAGGGCGATCAGCTGCTTTTGGTGCTGCCGCCGCATGCGCTTGTACCCAGACATCTGCACCCGCAGCTCAAAGTCCTGCTCATGCTCCTGGATCTACCTGTTGACCTACACAGAGGAACACAGGAAGAGGCCGGAAGTGAAGGAAGTGAAGGAGGCAGAGGCAGAAGGGCACAGGGGCCCGGGCTGAGAGGGGCAGAGGGAAGGACACACAGTGGACAGTCAGTACCATTCATATACTGTATTCACATACAGTCTACACATAACTGTCAATATGTCAATCTGCTTAAAGGGTTCAACAAATCTAGTTGTATCAAGTACTTATATCTTGTTTTTTTCATTGATGGCTTATCTTGTGCCAACTAGTCTTAAATCAGGAAATTAAGTTGGGAATTGGGAACCAAAGTTAGTAAAAAGTATACCATTCAGATGCCCCCTTTGTCTTGTGGTCTCATCGGTCAGTTGTTCACGTGTAGCCACTTTTGTGCAGGTTTTCACACTAAATGCTCTTCCTTCTCTGACACATCCATTACATACAGTGACACTAATGGGGTCATCAGAGGAGAGGAACCCACAGACTTCATCCGATGACACTAAAATGCATTGCAGCAGCATGGTCTATAAATAACAAAGTTATTGTTTCCAGTATTTCTATTTAGTTATTACTTATTATAGTATGCAATAGTCTATACAATAGAGCAATGAGCCTATAAAGGGTTTGGAGTTTTGTGCCATAATGTATTGTGCATATTCTTTCTGCTCTGTATCCTACAGTACATTGCTTCTGATGATGTGACTTAATAATTGTGAGGACCTATAGTTGTACCGGTGTGCCTCCTGCACAACCACTGTAGTAGAAGTATCTAGAACAGTCTAACACTGTCATGTGACCCATGTGATAGACTACTGGGACATATGGACATTGATCATTAACAGCTCAGAGACTAAGGACTGAATAAACTGGGGACACATTTACATGGGCCACATTAACGATAGGAGAATCTGAGGTAGAAATGACATCCATTAACAGGCTGTGGTTGCCATGACTACAGATGTACAGCTGAGAACACAGACACCGCTCTCCTCCGCGCGCACCCCCACGCGCACACACTCTCTCACACACACATAGTGACGCGCGCACGCACGCACACGTCTCTCATTTCCAGCTCTTTTTAAACGCACTGTGTCAGTGTATGAGCGCGTACCAAATATGCTGATTTGACGGTGGCGATGTGTTGAGAGGTGTTGCAGTCGGGAGACCGGCTCTTGTGAGGAGGAGGAGAAATAGGCCGCAGCTTTGGCCTGGTGTCCCTGTGCACAGCCTCATCCCTCACGCAAGCATGGTCCTGCTGGGGGGAGGAAAAGGAGGAGATAGTGGGGCTGGGTGCTTCCCAGGCCCGACTCGGTAACCGCTGCCTCTGCTGTGGCCTCAGTGACTGGCGAATCTCCCTGAATGCAGCTGCACACATCCAGCTTCAAACGCATCCTTTCCCTCGCTAAGTCCTTCCTAAGAGAGAAAAGGGCATCGCCAAACAAGTGCAGGCACCAATGCAGAAGAAGGAGCAGGAGGAGGAGGAGGCAGCCGCGGTAGTAGATGGAGTTCTTTTTTCCTGCGGCTCCGATTATGCAATGCCTACCATTGATACTCCACACAGATGTATTGCACTTCTTGTCTCTTCCGTTTTAAAAGGTTTGGGAGAGAAAAGGCTCTTCGTCCCGCGTCCTCATGATGCCCGCATGTGTTAGCTGGTTTAGAAACATCACGGTCGCACAATAAGGCACATTCGCACATGATTTTGGTCCAAACGTGTCCGGCATTGAGTGGTTTGTATTCCACACCAATTTGTGTCCTACATTTGCAGCGCACTTGGTCATGGTAGGTGGTTCTGGTGCCTTCTGTTCATCGCTTTGCTCTGTCCCTCTTTTACACTCCCCCTTCCTTTAAAGAGACACTGCATTACTACAAGATCACGGCTCGGGATTTTAGCTCAATATTTTTACAACTATATCAATAATCTTGTCAAAATCTTCAAATGCTTCATCT
Source organism: Hypseleotris bucephala (assembly GCA_036025885.1). Classification (NCBI taxonomy): domain Eukaryota; kingdom Metazoa; phylum Chordata; class Actinopteri; order Gobiiformes; family Eleotridae; genus Hypseleotris; species Hypseleotris bucephala. The sequence continues at coordinate 5,857 of JAVQKG010230809.1, forward strand.
AGAAATCAATGGTAGTTTGAGTTTGGCCAAGTAGTGGCTGTAGTTACAAATTGCCAGATCTAAACAAATACATTACATCATTGGTGTAGTAATAGTCATTTCCTATTTGACCACCAAGTACCAGCCCCCTTGTCAGTTTTGCAGTTTGCCACCATAAGATTATATCACAAATAAATGAAAAGTATAGACATTAAATACACCTTTATTGGTGCAAGTTTCAAGGATTATCAAAATTATATGGTAGAGCCAATAAAAGAGGACATTATGTATTTGGGGAAAGAGAAAATTTAGGCTGTTTGTGGGGGACTATATATAGATTTTTGATTATAGTTGGCTGATATGATTATTGAAATTGATTAATAATTTCCAAATCGTTGGTTTTATTTTGGTAATGGATGAAGCCAAGCAGACACATAGCATAATGTCAGGGGATGTAAGTGCAAAAGTTAGATTTTTTTTCACGTGTTAATTGAAATAGTACCAGCCTTTTTGAAAAAATGTGAGAAAATTATTCCTATTTCGCAATTACCCAAAATATCCACTAGAGGTCGTTACAGACATTGACACATGCCAATACTTGCCAACTCTGTCCAATGATCTACCAATCTTGGCACCAAAAGGTGTCAACTATCTGCGTCATATCTTGTCATATTTATATTACATGTACATAATAATATTAACACAACCAATTATTTGAATAAGGCCCCAGACGTTTCAAGAAAAAATGATTGTACCCACATAGCATTTATTTATATTATTGCACAAACATAGGCTACAACATACAAATAAGTTACATCTCGCTTTCTCATTTAACAGGATATTGATTTCTTACATGATCTTTAATGCTACTGTCAAAATAGTGTGGATGCAACATATGCCAGGCTTGACAAAATCTTTGTTGCCAACTGACCATCCAGGCCAGTGTTACTTAAAACGTACTTGCCATTTAGAAGTTTTACTTGCCACAATTTAAATGTTGATTAATGTGTAGTGTTTTGATTAGTTACTGAAAATATACAACAAAAAAATATATTCATTTAATTACCCCAAAAGACAAAAAAGCAGAACAGTAGAGGCCTGAGTAGCAGTAGCCAACATTTAAATACCAACATTCGGCCATATATTTGGCTAGAGTTGGTTAGTGCTAATGTCAAACCCTTAATTAAACAAGAAGCTGCACAAGTAGAAAGAAAAATGTTTAAACAATAATTACACAAAATTGTCATGCATTCGAGTTACTGTTGTGGATAATTGCAATATAGTCAATATACTTCTGTGACTTTGCATATGGCCAGTGGTGGATTTAGCAGTGTGGGGTCTCAAGGTGAACATGGGTCAGGGGGCCGTTTGTATTTGCCGATTTTTAAGTCCTACCTACAAATTCTCTTCATTTGTGAGTATACAGCAACCTGGCTTTGTAATGCTTGTAGCTTAGTATGTTAGGTGTAATAATTGCCAAGATATTTTTATTTTAGGCTTTATTTATGGGGCCCTGAAAGCTTGGGGCCCTAAGCAGCTGCCCACTTTTGCCTAATGGTAGCACCGCCTCTGCATATTTGTGTTATGTTTTCAGTGGTCTGTGGTGTGTCTGATCTGAACAGGGATGACCAGCTCGTTGACCGTATCACTGGAGCTTGATCCAGGCCCAGGAGCAGGAGCCTCCACAAACAAAAGTCCCTCAGGAGAGAGAGAGGAGCTGATGAGCTGCAGGTCCACCCCCTGAGGCAGCCTAAAGACATAAGAGTCATGTTAGTCAACGCTAGTCCGGTAACAAAATCAAATCAGCACTTCAGCAAGACTTTGTGGATAACCTTATTTCTAAGGCCCTCAGAAGACTTGGTAAAACACAAATCAACTTATATAGGAATTGTATTGTCAAAAAAATAACTGACCACCCCAATCTAGATTATTTTATTTGAATGTCAATTGTCTTCAAGGCTTACAACAACAAATATTGCAGTGTTTGTGTCGGCTTATTTGTTAGAGAGAAACTTAGTAGAAGAAGTTCAGTGCAGTTGCCCAATAACAGACAACAAAAAAGGAATTCCTGGACACTTACTTATATTTTCGTGTGAAGCATCTTGAAACACCTCCATGCTCATCCTGTCTTTCCTCATGTTTTCCTTCAATAAGAAAAAACACACCAGATTTAAATTTAAAGTGGCAAACATACACTTTCCTGTGTACACAAGCTTGCCCCAAACCTGTTATCTGCAAGTATCTGTCCTTCGTTGTGATTGTGAGCTCCTCTGGTGAAAAATACTTGACATCTAGTTGAATTGTCCATCTATCCTTCTCTGTCATCACCTCGGTCAACTGTTTCAGCTCATTTTGGTCTGATGTTCCTAGGTGCTGACTGCTAAACGGAGAGAGGAGAGGACTTTCTGCATGGGCTGGCCACGAAAAAGAGGCTAACCTTTTCTTAGCCCAGTCCAACCAGTCAATGTCAGTGGGCTCCAGAAAGGGTGGAAGACCAAAATCCCGGGCGAAAATGCGTTTTGGCTCCGTCCAGTTTGGAAATGGGTCCCAATTGACATCTCGACGGAAAATAGGTCTCGGTATAATTTCCTTTTGCTCTTCCATTTTTCCTGCAAACTTCATCTCTTCTTGTAAACAATGAAATCCCTGCCTGCCCTTTTTATATCTAGCTGTTGTTTTTAGCACTGACTAGCAATGAGGGGTGTTCCAAGGGACAAGAATGCATTATTGTGTCATGGGCCGGTGGTGTTTCTGCTCTGTTGTCCCGAGATCCGATGAAAGTAGTGCCAATTATTTGTATTTATGCCTCTAGAATGTCGGTGGCAAGTTCTTGGAGGCTGACTCGGGATGCAGTAAGCGGTCCATTTATTCAGCCGTGCCCTCTGTAGTCCTGGCACATACTGGAACTCTTTGTCCTCACAAGTCACAGCCTGGTGCAATGTGTGAGGCAAGGAGACATATAAACAACTTACTTATTTTGTTTATTTAGTTGTTTTTTAGTAATCTCATGTAAGTAATCTTGTATGCTTTGGGGCTGGCTGTGTAGTAGTGGGTAAGCGTTTACCAGAGGGTTGCCGGTTCAAATCTCCACCCAAGCACATACTGTCGTTGTGTCCTTGGGCAAGACACTTAACCTACATGAATGAATGTGGTTGTGTGATTGGTGTTTGGTGGTCATAGAGGCGCAGACAGGCAGCCGCGCCTCTGTCAGTGTGCCCCAAGGCAGCTGTGGCTACTCAAGTAGTTTACCACCACCAGTGGTTTAACAACATTAAAGGGATTACATTATAATGATTCAGAGCTTTTTGTCATGGTATTATGTTATATTTTTTTATTTAAGATGCAAAATGTACGAAAAGTAGACATTTGTTTATAGGCCAAGTTTGTATCTGGATGATAGCTCTCGAGATGGACTGTGGAATTTAACATGTACTGTGGTCACAACAGTCATGACCCAGTGAAGAATGAATGCAGGGCATTTTATCACTGTAGACAAGAAAATTAATATTTTTTTGATGAAATATCTTTGGTCGGCACAAATAGGGAGTAACTGTGATGTTTGTTTTTTGGTAAAATGTTGCATAATTTGAAAAAGTGATGTGTGTTAAACATGTAATAAATCTTGAGGCTATCATTTCCATTTTACATTTATTCACAAAATAATATTGCTTAGGGACAATGCAAAGACTGCACACATACACATACAGAAGAAGGTATCTCTGAAAAGTGCTTCTTAAATATGTTACAATGATTGCATTGATTTGCCGGCAGTGCAAGATACTGAAGTTATTTTTAACTGTGCCAAGACCTTTGTCCATGCTTATAACTATACACACACATTACAGTGCTTTATCTGGGGCTCACGTGCTACACTGTAACTTAATGATGATGGATGCTTTCAAAAATCAATGGAGTGCTCTCGTTCTTGTTTACAGTTAGTTAGTGCCGCTGGTTAGAAATGCTCACTTGTCACCACCTCGTTAGGCTGGGACTTTGCTGCTTTTCTGAAATAAAAACAAACATTTAATTTCAAAACCAAATCCCAAAAACGAAAATGCTTTTAGTGTACATACCTTTTTGTTTTTCTGGAGTGGAGGACAATAGCTGTTATGATGACAATCAGAGTTACTGCTCCTATCACTGAGCCAGCTATAATCCCAGCCAAATGACCTAAAAGACGTTCAAAGTGTAGGCATGTTATGGACTGCTATGCTACATGGTCCTTTAAATTAATTAATGTGAGAGATCATTTTTGAATCATAATCCTAATATACAGTACATTAAGGCTGATATTGAGACAAAGTTAAACATTAATATTGTGAATCAGCTGATAAAATCCTATTTGTAAGTCCTTTCTTACCTTTGGTTTGGTGAAAGTCACAGTCTGCCCCAGGACTGTTGTGCCTAGAGCCTACCAAACACCTGTGGGCTGCTTTTTTATTTTTACTCTGGTACTAATTTTACTAACATTGGCCATCTTATTGTTAAAGGTATAGTCCATTATTTTCCTAAAATAAAAATACAATCTGACCTGCCCTCTTCTATGACGTGAAGTAGATCATCTGTCATCATTTTATTTTACTTACTTACTTACTCAGATTTTGGGATGCCACCAATAGTAGTCAAGTTTCCCTTTAGTCCCTCTCCTGGCCTCCACAGACTTAGATTTTTACAGTGATTCTAGTTGATCACTTTTGAACTTAACTCACCTTTTCACCCTTGGTTTTCCTGGTCAGGAGATGGGTATTGCTATTTATATCAACACTTAATAAATATTGTACATTCTTTTAATTCATGTCATAAATGTGATAGTCTCAAGTAGGGTTGGGCGAAATGGCGGTAAAAATCCAATCGTAATATGAAGTAATGAAGATTGAGCTAATCTGGGAAGATCGTTGAATATAGTGTTTCATTTATGCCCCGCCTCCACATGTCATTTTTGCTGGAACAATGCCAGTGTTTGTATTAATACGAACACTGGCCCTTTCATGTCCGATGTCACCCCTCTGTCCGGTGGAGTACCCCAGGGGTCAGTCCTGGGCCCTGTCATGTTTACACTGTACACGCTACCTCTCGGAGAGATTATTAGACAGTTCAAGGGTGTGTCATACCACATGTATGCAGATGACATTCAGTTGAATCACTCATTTGATCCAGATGATAGCAATAGTCTCACTGTACTCCTCGACTGTTTGTCAGCAATTATGGCCTGGCTATCTTCCAATTCTCTTCAACTAAATACGAGTAAAACAGAAGTTCTTATCGTTACCCCCAGCAGCTATGTTGACGTTGTTCCTAAGGTGTCCAGATGTCTGGGAACTCTAAACTCCAACATCCACCCCTCAATAAGAAACCT
>JAVQKG010230917.1:0-12096 GCA_036025885.1 Hypseleotris bucephala
CCATATTATGCTTCTATCTTGTTACCATGCTAAACGCATTGCATAAAACTATAAGGGTAATTACATAAAAACAACTTGATAATTTACCATAATTACAATATCATTACATGTTTATTACCTGATTATTACCATATAATTACCGTGCTGTAAAGTAAAGTGCAACCACAAAATGAAATTAAATAAAAACTAGTTAAATTGTAATAAAGCTGGTATTTACCTTAAACATACACAGAATCTGCTGCTCCAGAGAGGCCCCCATCTGAAGAAAGGACGAGCCCTCCGACTGAAACACACAAAACAGAGAAATATTCAGTCTACAATAAACATTTAAATAACTAAATATCTAAATTAAAGGCTGACCAAACCTTTGTCCACTAGTTGGCAATAATGACTTGTAGATGACCCAACATGGCAGCAGCCATACTTAAGTATTGGTTTTTGCAGATTTGTTTTCAGCCACCCCGATCATAGGCAATGTAGGTTAAGTGGCGATAAGTATTCTATAAATTTTTCCCATTACACCTAATCAAATTAGACCCCTGGAAAATGGCCAGTTATTCACACACACAGAGAGATATTGTAGTCGGCCGGTCCGAGAATTGAACCCACAATCTCCTTGCTTGAGAGATCCCCCACAATTTCATATCAGGTTTCAAGATATGAAAATGACTACAACTAACTTTTTGCAGTGTGAAGGTTGAGGGTCCAATTCCCAGTCTGGGTGCAATATTGGTTATTTAAGTAGCTGCCAGTAGAAACCAAATTGTCAAACATTATCCACACGTGAAACTTTCCTTTAGAACCACTTTGACAATTATTTATTTATTTATTTATTTATACTTTTATTGATCCCTGTGGGGGAAATTCATTCTCTGCATTTGACCTATCCATCCTTCAATGCCACTTGGGCAACTTGTCCAGAGCATTTATTTAGTCACTTACAATTTCATCCTCTAAGTCTCTGTTGAACTGGTGAGCTTCTTTAGAAGCCAGCAGCTGCTGTCTGCGGAGTTGCAGTGGCTCCTGAAGCAGTGCAAAACTGTCAGTGACTCTTCTCTGTTGACCATCCACCTCCATGAGTCCAGCGTCCTCCTGAGAGAGCGCCTGGGCCTGGGTCTGCAGAGACTGGACCTCCTTCTCTCTCACCTCCATCTGATGCTCCAGCATCTACAATAAAGACAAACACTAAATGGTGAGACGAGGCACTCCACAAATGCACATTTTATAAACAGACAGATACCTGGTGCTTCTTCAGCAGGATGTTAACACTGGTTAAATCTTTGCCGTAGTCGTCACTTTGTAGTTGACCCTCTAGGTTTTTGAGCCAGCCATCAAGAGCAGAGCAGCTTTGTGTGAAAAGTTCTGCCCTGTTGGCATCAAACAGACACTGAGCCTTGGTGCGAGTGGTGCTCTCCAGCTCCTCCCACTGACGCTGGAGGTCCTCCAGAGTCTGCTCCACCACAGGCTTCAGCTCAGGCTTCTCTGCCACAAGAGCCTGACCCTCCTGTTGAAGAGAAAATACAAGTTTACATAAACATGTTATAGTTACTATAGTCTAAATATATATGTAAAGTGAATAGCACAAACCTTATCAATCTTATCGAGCCAGTCTTTGTTGGAGGCCAGCTCTGCCATGAAGGCCTGATGTTTCTGCCATTTGCTGTGAAGGTTCCTGGCCTCATCATACGACATGTCCTGAGCTGTTAGCATTTTCTCATTGATCCACAATGTCAGCTGCAAAAAAAGAGGTCACAAATAAGATATATATTTCTTTGAATTTGACTTTCAAATGTATAAAACAAAGCTCCAGATATTACCTCCTGTCCATCTTGAAGGAAGTGCTGAAGTTCACGATTATCTTTAAACTTTGACAGCAGCTCATTTGCAGCCTGTTTATTCTTAAGATGCCTTGAAATTCAAGAAAAAATGTGTTTACTTTAAAACCCAAGAAACATGTCTAAAGTTTGAACCCTTTACTTCACACTCGGTCTAACCTTTCCTGAATGGAGTCCACTTTCTCCTGGATCTTATCAGAGTTTGCATTGCTGTCGTTAATAAGCCTCTGTCCTGCCTCCACCACTCCAGTTATCTTCTCCTCACTGGCCTCTGTAGTCGTCAGGAAATCCTCATGTTTCTTAATGGCCTCCTCAGCGCCCTGAAGACTGGTAGGCATCTCCGTATGTGACAGCACATACTCCTACACACATGTAAATAAAACAGTTTTGGTTATCCAGTGTTTAATTCAGCAAAAGATAAGTTGAGGAAAAACACAAGACCCCCCGTGATACATTACAAAGTGGTATTTTATCACATTATTTCCCATGCCAAAAGACCATATTAAAACTTTACATTTTTAATGAGACACGGCATGCAATTACTATTCCTAAGGCATACTGAACCAGACATATGTTTTGTCACATTGTAAATGATGAGCAGTTTAACAAATTAGCATAACAGAAGTACAAGTTAGCTGGAGCACATTTCTTTGGGATGATGTTAACTGATCCAGTTACTTTTAAATGTTGTATTATAAAACTGACCATATTGCAAAATAAATGTATAAATTTGAGAAATATATTTTAACGTTTCACTGACATCTAACGTTAGTATTTTTAAAGACTCTGCTAGTGATTTTCAATTTAAAAGAAAATTCCCAGAAAATGCAATCAAATTAAAATATAAGTCAAAACACACTTCACTATTAAACTGATAAAGTGCTCCCAAACTTTTGACCACGGCTGTACACTAACCTGGCTGTTGAGGAAAGCCTCGGCCTGCTTTGCGTCTCTTAAGAAGGTCTGGAAGTCGAAGGCTTGTGCCAAAAGACTGTGGCGATTCTCCCACATTTGGCGCAGCTCGTGCCAGCCCGTGTCCAGCGCCTGCAGCCTCTGGGCCAGGAACATGTGCTGGGCATCGGTCTGTCCCTGAGTCACCTCTTCACCAACTGCCCGCATCTTCTCATAGTCCTCCTTATAGTTATCAACCTCATTCTTGATGCTCTCGTGCTGTGCTAACAAACTCTCCGCCTCAGGTAGAGAGGTGGGGATGTCTTCTGAGGCGATGGCAGTCTGTGTGCGGGAAAGCCAGGATTGGAAATCGTCCAAATCTCGGAGGAATCCCTGCAGCTTGCTGGCTTCACCCAATGACTCCTCGCGGCGCTTCATGGTGGAGTTTAGTTCCTCCCACACTTCCTGAATCTCAGCGAGCCGGGCTTGAGTCTCCCCGGCTTGATCGGGATGTTCGGTAGCCAACTTTTCTGCCTCTTTATCCAGATCATCCAATTTACCCTGTTAATACAAATCATCATTATTCCACTAGAAATCATTTTGAACAGAATTACAGCTGTAGATAGTTAGTTTGTTGATAATCTGTGGATAATCTGACATTACCTGAATAGCCTCCAGGTCTCTCTCCATGCCCGTGAGCTTGCGTTGCAGAGCCATGACTCCAGCGAGATCATTGCCCAGACTTTGTGTGGATTCAATCACTTTAGTCTTCTCCTTCATCCACGTCTGGATCTCATTACATTCAAGATGGTAGTTCTGGATATTAAGAGCTGAGTCCAGGGCTTGTTTCTTTTGGCCAGCCAGTACTTCAAAATCCTTCCACCTGTTAGAAACACACAAAAAAAGAGATAAATATTTAAATGTGTGTTTTTACAGAGAAATAGGCTAAAATACTTATATGTTGTCTGCATAATACTAGGTGTAAAGTGACCTGTTGTTGAGTTGGTCTTTTGTTTGGTGAATTTGGTCCTTGTTGCAGTTGTCAGAGTCGAGCAGTTGTTCCGCGACCTGGTTCACATCATTGACCCGGCTGCCTATGTTGTTCATTTCAGGCTCAAGCGTCTCAAACCTGCGTTAATAAAAGTACATATTATTAGTAATAATTGGTTTGACTGACGTACTTGTCCCAAAACTGTAAATATAGTAGTTGTTTTCCAGTCACTTACCTCTGCTGCACCACCTCCAAGTCTTCGAGTTTTGTGGGAATCTCCATCCCATGTAACCACTGCTCCTTCTCCTCCACCCACTGCTGACAGGCATCAGCTTCACTGAACATACGGTACAAGGCCAGGGCTCCCTCCAGAGCCTGGCGCCGGGCTGTGGACAGAGTCTCCAGCTCTTCATAACGCTGCTCAATCGCAGGTAAGCGGCCTTCCACCTACAGAGAGCAAGTAAAGTTATATAAAAGAAAGCAAGCACACACCCACCTCTGTGTCCTAAATGAATAACTTTGATACATACTTGAGAAGAGCTGGTGTAGGACTGGGGTAGGGCCTGGGCCTGTTCCTGCAGAGAGTCAATAAGAGGTCTGTGGCTCTGGATTTCTTCCTCGACCTCCCGCTGTTTTCGAGCCAGTGTCTGAGTAGAAAACTCATCATGACCCACTTCCTGACTGGACACATGTCGAAGAGTCTCCATGATCCATCCCTCCATGTCATTAGCATCGGTTTCAAACTGGTGCAAAGCCACTGCTTCTTTAAGACGCTGCTCTCTCAGCTTGGTGGTCTTCAAAAAAAAAAAAAGACAAAGATAATATTTATATTAGATATTTTACTGCAAAGATTTTGTCTGTGTAAAACGAGCAGTGATGTGTACCTCCTCCAGATGTGTCCACTGTCCCCGGATGTCCTGAATCCTCTCGGTGACCTCTGGTGCTCCAAAGTGACCCTCATCGACTAGAGTTTCTCCGGCCGCGATGCTGTGACTGAGAGGCCCATAACGAGCTGCCATCTCATCTCTGAAGGCCTCGTGTTTACTGAGCAGGTGAAGGGCGGAGGTGAGATCACGTCCACAGTCACCACTGGCCAAGATCTGCTCCTGTTCCCTGATCCAGGCCGCCTCCTCTCCCAGATCCCACATGAACTGCCACAGACGTCGGGAATCCTCAAGGCGCTCTTTGCGTTTCCCGGCGAGCTGACCGAGCTCGTCATAGGCTTGGCCAAGCATCTCCACCTTCTCACCGACGAGAGCCGGCTCACATGGTTTGTAGGCTGGGATTTAGAACAAAAAACACAAAGCTTAGAACACTGCACATAAAAATACTAAAACTGTTTCATCATTATCTCACCTTGTTCATAGGATGTGAAGCGTGTAGCAGCTCCCTGGACTCCCTTGATCCTCTCTGCCTGAGCTGAAATGTCTGCCTCCACAAGAGTGTGTTTCTGTAGCAGGTCTAATACGTCGTGTAAATGTTTACCACTGTCTTGAGACTGTAAACGCCCCTAAAACACAAAAGGAACCAATAAACATTCAAATTTAGTTTAAAAAATTTATCAAATAAAAAAACAAGTTTTATTTCCAATGAAAGCCATGGTTCTCTCTCTTACCTTCATGTCACCCATCCAGTCCATGATGTAGCGCATCTCTTGGAATAGTCTTTGCAGGTCTCTGTGAGCGTTCAGTCTCTCTCTGCGCGCTGCCAGGAGCTCCTTCAAATATTCCCATAGCCGCAGCACGTTGTCTCTTCGAGCCAGAATACGCCGTACGTCGTGATAACTCTCTGCCTCTAACTCTCTGGCAACAGCCTCAACAGCATTAACACGCTCCCAATACGCTCCAATGTCCGTCTCAATGGCCTCATGTTTACGCGTGGCAGCTTCAACTGCTCCAAGATCAGTACCAAAATTGTCCTAAACACAAAAATATTTTAATAATAATACATATAATAAATAAAATTAATACATTTAGTTTTTTTTTATGATTTTATTCCAGGTACCTGAGACACCAGTCTTTGGTTCTCACTGAGCCATGTCTCCCTCATAGCGGCTTTACGGTCAAAACGAGCAGCGAGCATCTCCAGCTTTTCTTGTCGAATCAGTTCATTTCTCAGAGCCAGCTCTCGCTCATGCTCTGCCTTTTCAAGTCGCTCCCAAGCCTACAGGAAATAACAAACACTTTCATCATGGGTGAAAAGATTACCACTGAGGAAGGGAGAAAAACACAAATAACTCATTTGAAGCTCTTTTAGACCACTCATTACCTTATTGATGTCAGAGATTAGTTTGCCCTCTCTTGGCATATATACTTTCTGGTTGTTTGCTCTCATCTTACTTTGTATTGTAAATAACAAAACCTCCAAATTCCCTTTCTCAGTAAACCTGTTGACACAATAAATGATTTAGGAAGGGCACTAGATTTGTCAAGCATGGTGTTATTTCACTGTGTACAGAAAATGTTGAATTTTGAATATAACTCACTTGGGCGGTTTCTCAACAGTTCTGTAGGAGTTAAAAGCCTGAAGCTGGTTCTGAACAGCGCTCAGAGAGTTGGCCAACTGTCGGTCATTCAGAGTCACAATGGTCTGTTCGATCCACTGCAGCAGCTCTGAGGCCAGAGTCTCGTACTTCTCAATCAGCTGGTCCGCCTCAATAGCATAGTCCAAAACCTGCACATAATCTGTGACTTTAGCGCTGCATTGATGAAAGATGATAACAATTTCAAAGACAAACTCGATTGGCTCACCTTTCCAATTCGCTTGCCCTCTACTGCCAGGGCCTTCATCTTGGAGAAGTAGTGGTAGTAAGTGGCCACATAAGTAATGATGGACTTCTCATCAGGCTGATCAACGTTAACATCTGCAAAAGTGTAAAGTAAATGTGTTTTTTATTTGTGTCATTGAATCAGTTTGTACTACATTTAAAGCACATACCTTCAGGGTCCAGCAGCTTTGTTAATCCAAGCTCCTTCTCAGCAACATTAAAAGCATTTTGAAGATTGTAGTGGGCATTGGATCTTTTCAGGTTGTCAAATTCAATTAGGTCGGGTCTACACAAAAACAGATAGCAGATAACAAGATCTTGAAGTCACCGTCTTTAGAGAAAACTGTATGGTATTATAATAAAGTATTTTCAGAAGTTCATCACATTTATATTTTGTTTTAGTAACAAATTTGCAATCTCATTTCAACAGCAGTCTTGAGGGAGCTCTTTATTTTGTATAAATAAAAGCTGTCATAAAGGCACTGTTTCAAGAATCTAAGCATTAATACCAGCAGGGTGTGCAAGTGAGTAAAGCATGACTGTATGAAAAATAAATGGGTTATTATTCCTGTGATCTAGGCCATCTTATTCCAAGTTTTATTTTTGTCTTTGTAGGCATAACGTACTGTAGGCAATAAGATCAAGGATGTGGAGAAGAAGTAAACATATTAATTAGAACTGATGAAAACCCCACTGTGTGAAACACTACCCTAATTTTATAAAGTTATATTTAAACTAACTAATATGATCTAACATATCTGTGAATCTAGTGACCATAAAGTGCAGTACAGAAAGTTCAGGGAGAAGTCAATGACCTGTGTTTGTGCACAATGGCATTGAACGCGAGGCCATCTCTCCAGCTGGTGGTGAAGTTGTGGATGTTGACATTAGGATATCTGTAAAAGTCCAATCACGAGACATTGATCATTAACTTAATGCAACACAGTAATCAGACATTTATACAAAGTGGAAGTCAGATTTAATTAGGTTTTTTTTTTTTAAATCTTACCCAGCAGTTTTCATTTGGCACCAAAGAAGGAGGGCATCTTTAGCAGATTTCTTTTCCTTGTTGTCCTCTGTCTCCACACTGATATCCTGGATCTAAACCCAACATATCAGTTATATATATCACACCCATTAGTCTGTGGGTAATAAAAATTAATTGCAGGGGCGCGTATTTAAAAGTAATCGGCATGTGAATTACAACCCAGCAGCAATAACCTCTTTAAAACTGCCTTTACTCTGAACATGCAGAGACCTGAGGACCCCAGGGCAGGCTTCCTCTTTGGGCTTGTTTGGGACGGGCTCCTGAGTGAGTGAGTTACCTGGAAGCGAAGGATAATGGTCCAGATGAGACCCAGTGTGAGGCGATGGTTCCCGTCCACAATGTCGTGTGAGCCCATGTTTTCAAGATGGACCTTTTGCTCCTTGAGGAACTGCAGTGCTTTATCAACATTTTCGAGGCAGTGGATACGCATGCGGCCCTTGGTGGGCTTTGGCTGTGAGGAAAAAAGATAGAGTTTAATGACAAGATAATCAATATTTTTCATTACTAAATTGTATTTATTAATTAAACATTTATTTATTTATTATTATTATTTAATTACAATAGACATAGTAAAATTCAGTTACATCATTACTAATTAAATAAAGCCCAGATTAAAAAAAAAAATTACTACAGACGAAACCAGGTCAAAATATGACAAAATTGTGATGATTTTTTATTTAATATTTTGTATGGGCCATTCATTAAAGCTTCCACATAGCTAATCCGCGTAATTCTTTGTCTGACAGAATACCTAAACATTGTTGTCATTTATTTTCTACCGTATTAATACAAATATTTTTTCAATTTTTGTCAATACTGAGAGAACACTAACTTTAATTCTATTGTGCAGCCCAAGATTATGTATATCTTTGTAGTGTAGTGTGTAGGGTCATGCACAGGGCAGGTAGGGGCAGGTAGGGGCAGTGAGGGGCAGTTAGGGGCAGGCAGGTGCAGGCAGGTGCAGGTAGTGGGACAGAGGAGGCAGTGAGACTGACCAGTTGTTCTGATGAAAGTACTTCCAGCAGACGGATGAGCATGCGGCCATCGCGCAGGTCTGTGTACAAGTCACCGATGCGACAGGTGACTCGGCCTAAATGAGAGTTCACCCATTTGGTGAAGGTTTTCTTCTGAACTGCTTCACGCTCATCTGTAAACACACAAGAGGCAGGTCACTCACAGTTCACCAAGTCGCAAAGAAAAATGTTACTAGCATTTCAATCAATACAATACAGATCTACAAAGAGTGTGTGTGAGTCACAATAAATCAAAGACTTAAGCTGTTGTATTAAGCAGCCCATTGTACAAATAAGCAACACTATTAAGTCTTTAGAATCACACAACAGACAGCTAAGTGAGATGTTTTTACTTGTTTACTAAAGGCAGTGTCAATATGTTCATTGCTAATTATTTGTAGAAAGCTATTTCTCAACAGTACAGTGACTATGCAAAAGTTCATATAACTGTAGCTCTTTACTGTTGCTTCATTAAGAACTAAAAAAGAGTTAGAATAAATTAAGCTGTAGCAGCAGCTCAGACATATGGACCAAGGGAGTAAGAAGCTAATCCCCAGCCACCACCTAACAAGGTGACCTCCTTTCTAGGACACAAGGTCTTCCTGCCATTAAAAACTGAAGCTTGGATCTTAATGCATTAAACTGAACATCAGCTCATCCAAAACATAGATCATAGAGTTAAACTAAACTAAGTCCTTCCTGCTGCTGCTAATAAGATAATGATGGGATAGATAAATAGATCCAGGAGAAAACACTGCAGATAACAGCCATACACGGACTATTTTAGTACAAGCCATTTTGGTTACATCATAAAGAGTTGTGAGACAGGCAACTCAAAGTGACAGTTGATTTTGAAATCTCAAACGGTATTAAGCATGGAGAAATACAATGCTCGACCCATGGGTAAAAAGTACTTCTTCTATTCTTTTCTATGTCTAAAACTGTGGTTATCTGCACATCTTTATTTATTAGCCCCAAGTACATATCAAGTGCACTTTGTACTTTTATCACAGGTTTAAAGTTTGACTATGCAAACTGAAGATGATCCAGAAAATATGCATTTACAGTCTGGAGTGAGGAGGTCAGGAGTGAGGAAGCCACATTCTTACAAAGGCCTGGTCATGTTGGGACAACCCTAGCATCAGGCAGAATACAGGACGTATGTTCCATAAATACACTCCTGGTGCTGATGTGTGGATAATAACAAGGCTACTGGACAACAGCAGCAGACAACAGTGTGTCAGACATGTTTACTCGTTAGAGCAAACATCAGAGACTCTGTGCATCCTGGATCCTCACTTTATCAACACTGAGTCTGAGATAGAGCTTGTTTTTAACAGTCGCTGTAGGTGCTAAACCTGAGAGAATGGGCCATAGCTTCTTCATGTCGTCAGTGTCTCTGAAAACACCTGAGTCGCTGCCAACATTGTTTCACAATTACACAAGAGATAAAAGACAGGACAGTGGGAAAATGTGAGCTTCAGTCGCCATGGCCTGTTATTACAGATAAGTCTGCTGTAAGTCACATATAATCCTATATTTTGTCCACAGATAGACACAAAGGGTCAGGTTTAGCCTGAATTAAATATTTAGTTGTATATTTTGTAGTACTTTTGTAGTAGTTTGATCAGTGATCAGCAAAGCCAGTCTCCTGTCAAGTTTTATGAATGGGACTGATTGTCAAAGACATACTTGGGCATGTCTAGTCACAATAAATTGTTTGTTTCTGGTAGTACAGCTTTAGGTTTGCTGGCCCTGGGGGGAGTTTGGGGGCTTGCTCCAGCCAAGAAAAATGCCCTTTTTCCTAGAGCTACTTCACACGATGTTTCCTTTAAACTCCAAAGCCAGCCGTTGATAATGATAGTAATCTTCAGGTAATCTCAGAAAATATGCTGCAGACCTAATCTTGTTTGTGAGGGACACAGAAGCTGGGACAAAGTTCAGCAATAACATGACAGACAGATCACCATGCATGAGATTTGGGCAATGTATCATTCCGCTTTGGTAATGGACAGTGAACAAAACGTTAATATAATAATCAAATTAGGTATGTAACAATGGCCAAAGTCAATTAGCAGCTTGGATATATTTGTTTCGATGACTGTCAGTGTTTTAAGTTAATTTGTTCTGGGCAGACAGAGATAAGCATGAATGGACAAACTAAAAAAAGCACAGAGCTCCATCATTTTGACAAAGAACACTAATTCTGCATCGCTCCTGTGTGCTGCATGATACAGCTCTGGTCTCTTCAGTGCCACCTCAGCAAAGAATACAAGGAGTCTCCATTTATAAAAGGCTCACACAGACAGCACTTTTTAAACTATGAATGTATTCTGCAGAGTCTAGTCTAGTTTCTTACCACATGTGGGATATTTAATTATTTTCACAGACTTTATTGACAAAGATAAAAAGAAAGCTTCAGACACAAGCTGCTAACTGTAACCTTCTTTTGTGACCCACCCAGATTGTGTGGTGCTCCCATTTTGAACTTTTTTGGAATGTCTTTGACTCAAAAACTCCTCCAGAACTCTCCTCCCACGAGCATAACCTCTGTGTCTGGTCACCCCGTCCTCAGAAAGAATGACAAAACATCCTTCGCCTATCTCACTTTGATGGCCTTGTGTGTGGGCATTATTCACAGAAATGATTAAGCACTAGTCAGAAAAGATGTTTACATTCAATTGTTGATTTACTAGATTATAAACATAAAAGCATTTTATTTGGGAGGAAAACTACCAAATCTAAATACATGACGCAGAAGTGTATTTATACGTACGGTGCAAGGTAAAAGCATAAGGCAAGTGAATAGTTGAGTTTTGTAAAATATTTCATAAACGTGATAACAATATACACATGCTTTGACATTTCACTGTAGGCGGGAGCGTCCTTCCTCCACTTCTCACTTTGAGCGAAGGCTGTTGCAAAACCGCTGCCCTGCCACATGTGGCTCGAGTTATTTTTACACTTGAACAGTTTGAGGTCACAACAGAAATGGGTGCAACTTTTCCCAAACAGTAGCAAGTTTTTTCACTTTATGACAATTCTTCAGTAACAGGTTGTTCTCTGCAGCGAAGGCAGCTGCTGCTGATAATGCAGAAGACAGGGGAGAGCACTGCCCAAGGCTGGTCCCAAGAGAGACAGAAACAGGCCTGTTTTAGCCTCAACATCTGCAGACCAAACAGTGTGAAGTGTCAAGTGAATAGTGTATCCGCCATGACCCTCCCAAAACTGCACCTCCTTGTGACTTAGAAAACTGTCAATATTGGTCAAACTGTACAAACAAAAAACCTTAAAAAGCCATTTGTGTGTGTTTGTGTGTGCACACAATGAAGTGCAGGTAATGTGACTCTGAATTACAGCTGGAGGCCAGCTCAGTCATAGCTTTCACTGAGTTTTGGCAATATCCACTTACATGACTCTTCTGAGGAACTTGAAACAAAATTTCAACATATGATCTCAGCTCATCCTTAATCTCGAAATAAAAAATAAGGATTCTGGTATGTCTCCCCAGATTTACAAGTTCTGTTGTTAACTATACTTAAGCTAATTGT
>JAVQKG010231041.1:0-11076 GCA_036025885.1 Hypseleotris bucephala
CATTTCTCATGACATTCATCCAGGATACTGACTGCCAGGGGCGCCTGCAGGATTTTATCCAATGGTACGCACAAAATCACCGCACCTGACCAACACAACCCCAATGCGCGTAAAACCAGCAAACACCGCATTTGACTCACACACAACAGGCTACACGCAAAACCAACAACCCGCATCTGACCCACACAAATACAGGCCATACGTGCGCGTGGCGCACAAAAACAACAATACGCATCTGATCCACACAATGCCCAGCGCGCGCAACGCGACGCACACACATAGTCTACTTAGCCAAACGTTAATTACACTAAATAAAAAGGAAAACAATGCCTACCTATTTGAAGTTAACTCGCCTCCTTCCAGTCTCATCAAACTGCCTTAGCACCTCCTCAGAGTAGTGACAGCATTCGCCTTATTTCTATTCTTTTTAGCAAACGTAACTTTCGACCAGATTTAACTGTTTAAAAGTCCGCTTACTCATTTTTCGTTTAGCTTAATCGTAGGCTACTGTCATATTTAGCTCATGCGAAAAGCGCCAGGCGCCAGACAAACTAAAGTAAACTAACCAATTAAATTTAAGTTTAGGACGTATGTACGCCCACCCCCATAGAATCACACAAATGTACGTATAGGACGTTTTGACACAAAATACCATTTTTATTTTCACAATTTTGTTAATATTAAAGAGGAAAAATCAATACAAATAAAAAAATATGTAAAAAATTATTATAATAGAATTTTTTTAAAAGCAAAGCAGAATCTCAAGGTACGCACAGTGCGTACAGCCGTACAGCTGCAGGCGCCACTGCCCCAGCACCCCCACTTCCCGCGTCCATGAACAATAATTTATTCTACAACTGATTTATTATGACTCCAAAGCTGCATAGGAGAACTACTTTTCGCTAACAGTAAGAGTATTCTGAATGCTTCTTCCATCTGTTTTCAGTCTAAATTAAAAATTAAAAGCAATTAACCAAGTGTGGTAGCCTATGTCTCTCCCTTCATCTTATCAGCCTGAACCACATAAGTTTCCATGGTGACAGACGAAGCCATGGTTGCCAGGTTACAGGTTGTCTGTAGATGGTTGGTGATGTTTTAGATTTTTTAGATTTTTTTGATGTTGCGCTGGTCCTCAGTGGATTTTGATGTGTCATGTTTCAGCTCTAATGTATTTTATTGTTACTTTGTGGTTTTCTGCTTCATGCCACTGCAATCTGTAGGCCTATTTAACATATTATTCATGATAATATCCTGTCCTTGTGAATGTAGAAAGTTATTTGTTATGACCTCATAAGGAACAGTTTTTTTGTAAATTACTCGTTGAGAAAATGAAAACTAAATGTGTGGCTCCATCTAGTGGCAGGTTACAATAGTTTCTTGCAGGTGGGTTTGAAACCATCTGAGGTTTAGCAAACGTACAGTATGTGAGGAAAATCAGGGCAATTGGATTCAAGTACAAAGGAGGCAGATTATGGACAGTCTGTTGTACTATTTGTTTTACACACATTTGAGCCTATATCATTATTAACCGACACCAGACAATAGACAATGTTAAAATAAACCATAAAGATTGCAACAACATATTAACTATCATTCTTCTTGGTCTTATTTCACTTGTAACACAACAACATACAGTGCAGTACATGGAGAAATCTGCACATGTCAAAAAATACGGTACTTTAAAATACACAAATGTTCATATCAACCACATACACTCACAAACTCGCACACAATCCACACAAAGTTACATACATTTACACACAGTTGGAATAGTGAACTAATCTTCATATTCTTCCGGGTCCACCAGGCAGGTTTCAGCCAGTATCATAGTGACTGAGTAGGGGTCACAGTTGGCGGCTGGTCGGCGGTCTTCAAAGTAGCCCTTCTTCTCCTGACCTACGTGGCGTGGGATTCGGATACTAGCGCCGCGGTTAGCCACCCCGGCGGAGAAGTCATAGATGCTGGAGGTCTCGTGGTTCCCGGTGAGTCGCCTCATGTTGTCCTTTCCACCTCTTGGGTCATACACCTCAATGTGCTTCTGGTGCCTCTTACTGAGTCTTTCCATAGCTTCATCAATGTACCTGTGAACGTGTGATGAAATTATTGTTACTTGTAGAAACAAAATGGGAGCTGAAGTAGGTTACTAAACACCAAGTCTTTCTGTCAGGGACGTAGCACAGAATTCTGAGCCCTAGGTGCAAACCATCTAAGTGGGCCCCCAAGCTCATTTGATCAATATTTCTTAGCCATTTTTCTCATTGGTGTGGGACAAAAATAGTAAATATTATCTTAGTTTAGCCTCCATTATATTGGAAATTGCCTGTAGAAATAAAGGGGTAACAGAGGCCCCAGAGAAAGAGTATCCTTTACCACCCCAGGACAACACCCTTGCTCTCTGTTCCTTTTGGCTCTCCAACACTTTTTGTCTGTCTGTCTGCCTGTCTTTAACTATGTGTTATGTAATGCTATGTTAATGTTTGTTTTATTTATTGATCAAAACAAGGTTATTTGGAAAAACAACAGGGGCTTGTCTATACATTATGATAATTTATTGCTATTGTCTAATTTTAACTATTGGCCTGAGACGTAGTACACAATAAACAATGGTGACTTTGGGCAATAGTATATTTTTAATTGTTTTGAAATAAGTGTACATACTTAATTCCTCCTTCTTCCCTCATGGCCTTGGTGCTGACATTAGTGTGGCAGCCTGCTCCATTCCAGTTGCCTACCATAGGTTTAGGGTCAAGTGTGCACACAACCCCAAAGTCTTCACACACACGATGAAGGAGGAAACGTGCCATCCACAAATGGTCCCCCATATCAATGCCTTCACAGGGACCAATCTGGAACTCCCACTGGAGATGACAAATGAAGATGGAATTATTATTTAGTCATAATATTGAGTAATGCTGACCACAGATTGCCCTGTACCTGAGATGGCATGACCTCAGCATTGGTCCCATAGATTTTGATTCCAGCGTACATACACGCCTTGTAGTGGCTCTCCACAATGTCTCTTCCATAAGCACAGTCAGCACCTACTCCACAGTAATAAGGACCTATAATACAGTAGCAGAATATGGTTAAACTATGGAAGGAATCCACTGGTTTGTGTGTCTTAAAAAAAATGTTTCTGGTACATGAACCTCACTGTCTCGATACTGGGTTTTCTTTAAAGGTTTCTTAAATTTATGTCTGTAAGTGGCCTAACACCAAATGTTACGATAAACCAGCACAATTAATACAAAAGCTTAGTAGCCAAATATAAGTAGCCAGGAAGCATTTTTTCACAGATAAGGAAGCATGGTTACAAACAACTGTGCTTCCTGGTTTATCCTGAATTATGACATTCTAACTTTAAGCAATGACCTAAATTTCCACTGTCTTTGCAAGCACACCCAAGTAAGTATCACTCATACATTTAGAAAAAAAAACCGAAAGAACTTTGGATCTCTTTGTAAAGAGAACAGAATTTGAACTGACCCTGAGGTTTTGGGAATCCGTTCTTGGGCCAGCCAAAAGGATGTCCGTCCACTCCGTACAGTGTGTACTCCTGCTCCATACCAAACCATATGCAGTGTTCTTTTACTTTTTCCATAATTGTTTTACACTTGGCTCGGTGATTGGTGTCTGAGTGACATAAAGCAGAAATAATGAGTGAAACTGTAGACAATATTACCTTTTGACTTATGGTACTTATAGTTAGTGTGACTGTACCTGCAGGCATTCGGTTGTACTTGAGCACCTCACAAAGCACCAGTTTGTTGGGCTCCAGGGTGAAGGGGTCTTTGAACATGGCCACAGGGATTAGGTACATGTCACTGTTAGAGCCTTCAGCCTGGTATGTGCTCGAGCCATCAAAATTCCACTCAGGGACATCTGCAAATCCACAAATATTAGTTAAACATCTCTAATTCTTACCTTAAAAAAAAATCATGATCATAGGTTTATTTAGTTATTAATTAAGGGTTGTGTGACGGCAGTGTACACCCTGGACTAGTTCTGCAGAGGTGACACAAACAAACGAATTAACTGGAATGTAAATTACAAAGTTAATGCTCTAGATGTAAATGCAAATTTGAGGAACAGTTGCAGTACAGGACCTAGATTAAACAGGTCTTGGCTAAAACGTCTATCATTTCTGTTATCAGCAATCTTTTTAATAGTGAAAGCAAAAATAAATAGCTCCAGAAATAGCATTGTTATCACCAATTGTGTTCAGTCATTAATTTAGCTGTCTAGTAAGAAAGCTTTTTTTTGTCAATACACCCACCGCCATGACGCATGACTAACTTGAGAATGAATAAAATTTCGCAAACAGTTTATTATTTTATTTTTATTTTCGTGTAAATTTTTCAGTCATCTCCTTAAATCCATATCAATATTCAATGTAACATCAATAAGTCTTCCTCTAGGCCTTCTTTCTGGCAGCTTCAACCTGTCACTATCTCCTTTCTAATATGTTTTTACTCTTCCTCTCCACCTCCGTTCTTAGTACAATACCTCTGATTGAAATATTTTATTCGTTGCTCGAAATGGAAAGTAAAGCCTATTGTCACTAGGATCAAAAAGCAGACGTATGAAAACTTGTAAGATGTATGAAGACTTATGATTGTGTGTGAATGTATGTCGTTTTGCGTTACCTTGTGCCTTGAAAATGCTTGTTGACATGTTAAACGTATTTGTATGCCTAAATGTTTGTATAATTGAACATTTTCCATTTAAAAAACACATCTGATGTTCACATATTCATTACCTGTGATCTCTTTGGGTTCTTGGTCCAGCGTCCTGGTCTTGTTCCTCAGCCCCTCGTCCGTCCCGTCGATCCAGATGTATGTGACCTGACAGGTGTCGCCCTGCGGCAGGCTCATGTACTGCTGCCGGACGGCTTTGTTTAACTGTGAACTTTCTGACACATACTCCATTTTCTCCTATCACAATCACAGGAAAAACATTTGACAATATGTAGCAAAGTTTTCCACATTTTCCACAATGTATCAAAGTTTTCCTCTATTTTCTTATTATTGCATTGTTTGATTATGAAGTATTGCTTTGTCTCACTCCATTCAGAATTCAGTAAGTCAAGAGTGGCACGATATTTTCGCTTGTTATTACATCTATATTTTCATTCATAGTAAAATTAGCTAAACCACAATTCTTTTTCAGGACTGTGATGAAGTCTGACGAGGTGAGAGAAACAATCATTAATTTCACCTCCCACTCAACACAAGAGTTATCAATACTGTTCTGTTGTTTTAAAATTGTTATAAATTGGATTGTGTGTTAAAAAAAATCATCTTTAAGACTTGTTGTTCAGAAGAGTTTAAAACACTCAGCTAACATGATACCTGCAAGGCTACAGTTTTGGAGAAAGCAGGCAGAAGAAACATAAGGGCAAAAAATGCACTGTTATATATAGGGCCATGGATTAAAACTAGATTTAAGAAAAGTAATAGCCAGAACTGAAGAGCTTGAAATTAGAGGTTGTCCTTAAAAATAGACCTGCAATGCAATGACCACTAGCCATAATATGTTTCAGTAAACTTGGAAAATACACAGCCACACTTTATTTTACATAGCCCTTAACTACATTGTATCTACCTCATTAAATACAATGTAATACACTGTGTAACAAACTGTAAAAACATGTAACAGTGTATATAAATAATGGTTATTACACTTGGTTACACTGTGTATTAAATTATACTTTATAAGGTAGATACAATGTAGTAAACGGCTATCTAAAATTACCAAAAATATTGTTAAAACTTCCTCAAAAATCCTAAACATATCTATTAGTGTGTGTACTTACGTGTGACAGGTGAGTCCTGGTAACTGTGTGGTCTGCTGAGTGACTTCTGGAGCAGCCTAAACCTGTTTGTGCTTTTAAAGGACAATGCTGATCACACTGTTGATGTCAAAGAGCTGCTTGATGCTTAGGAGCCTTTAATCGGGGTTAGGTTTGTTGTGGGTGTTGTTGTTTTGTAATGGGGTTCTCCAATGAAGATGGTTAATAGGCCGAAACTTAAATGGAAAATATTTCATCATAACTACACAGGAACTATGCAGACCTGTTTGTTAATAATAGTTCCCAGTCCTTATAATAATAAAAACATATTTAGCGTAAGTGGGGCGGAAGTAGTAGCATGAGGAACACTAGTAGAAATCTCAGATGGTGGGCAGGACGCTGGTAAGTTTCCAAAGAAAACAAGTATCTTATTACTTAAAACACTGTTAACACTCTTGTTTATAAAAATATCACAACTTTGTCTTGTTATATTTTATTGAAGTCCAGTAATTGTGGAGAAATTAACCAAATTACTCATAAAACATTCAACAATTCTTCTACTACCACAGAATATGTGCATGCCTCAATCATAATTAACAATTGGCCCCATAAAACTTTACTAACACCACAAGACAGCACACCTAAAATGGTGATTCAGCTTAACATGTAAATTATTTCAGTGATTCATTTTAGTTTAATTCAAAAATGTTTCCTTATAATAACTGACTTCTTTCGAAAGAGCTAGAAAAAATATTCCCTGTAAATGTTAGAGGAAATGTGGAAAATCTTTTTTTCTGTTACGTAAGTTGAAGTTACAAGTCTGTTGGGATGGACTGGGGCAAGTTGATTTCTTTTGAAGATAATTTTTTTTTGTCATCTAATATGTCTACAAAATAAACCAATAATTTTAAACCTCGATCAATCCACCATAGAGATTTTTTTCCTGGAAAAGTGTGCGATTTTGGTGACATTTTATGTGTAAAAATGACATATAAAATGAATAATTTCTGTATGAAACATGAAATGACAGAAAACTAGCAATACATTTTTTTCTTACATTTATGTCAGTAATGTGCAGGAAAAGTTTAAAATTGGTGACTCTAAATTTAATTTTTCTTTCCTATTCACCTGCAGTGTCTCGCCTTAATGAGTGCCTTCTGCTGAGCCCAAATTTACAATTCACTGAACGCAATTACAGAGAGTTGAGTTTCCATTAGATCTGGAATCAGCACTGGACTGGAAATAATATTCACAACACAAACAAAAAAAGTAGTTAAAAGACCAATTCAAATGGGACAACAATTAAGAACTGACTTTTATGACTACTTTTGTTGTAATTGTTTAACACATTAAGTCATAGTTAAGGTTATGCAAATACTGAAAGCTTTTGTATATAGAAAAGTCAGTAGTTAGTAAATATTTTGAGTTATGTTTACTCTCCTAAAATGTATTTAAATAGCTGTGTAATGTTTTGTCAACTAAACTAAACTGAACTTTTCTGTCTGTGCTACTTGGACGAACAACTTTTTTTTTTTCTTGTGGGCTACCTTTTTTTAGATTTTACGGAAAATTTGTAAACATTATAGTTAAGCTAGTTTGTTTATTTATATTTTTACTTTTTTTGTATTCACAGTGAGGCAACAAGAAATTGGGGAGAAGAATGGGGAGAAATAAGTCTGGACTTGAACCCACAAGAAGGTGAACTCTGCATAATAATAATAATAAGGACACTGCCATAAAAGCCATCTTTGTAAATCATTTGTCCAATGCACTTAGGATCCTTAAAAGTTGGTGAGCTAAAGGAATGATTATCACAGTGGAATATAAATTATATATCCACCATGGGTTGGCCTGAGCACTTTCTTATAAGACAGATTGTTTCGAACATTAAAATTATAGCTAATTATGAATTACAAGAAAATGGTGGATAATGCGTCAGTAATAATTATATAATTGTTTTAGATTAGGGGCAGATTAGTCACTGAAGTGGCTATTTCATCTGTGAGAGGTTACATTCAGATCTGTGACCCGCCCTGAGATCCCGCCCTCCACAGAAATATCTCGTCAGATATCTCAAGACAGACTGGAGCGGCCACATACCTGCATGCCTCTGTGAACCACAACACTATTGTGTGAACAATAATCTTATTCAAATCATCTATGCAATCATGACAAATCTACTGTAGTCAGGTGGCTTTATTGAGTGTATCACTACGTGGTAACAAGGGCAGTGTTAGAAGATAATCTGCAATGTATAAAAGAAAAGAACAAAAAAATTATGACCATACTGCCAGAAGTGAAAATATGTTAACCCCATTGGTTAGTCCTGTCTGACACATTTGGTCAGTGTTAGTTTTTTATTAATACTGGTTTATTTTGATGACCTGGCAAAGTGGTCTCTTTCACACAGATGCTACATCAATTATGTGTTTACAAGTAGGCCTATGGCTACCAATACTTGCTGATAAACTTGACTATATAGTATTTAAGCCTTCCATAACATGTGCAAACACAGACACATTTGATGCATCCTCTTTAGATTGTCACAGCACAGACAGTAGCCTACAGTTTGGATATGTTTCATCACAGTGGAAAAGTCTGATGTTTTGTTGTCAAGCTTTTCTGACGATGCGTCCGCTCTTCCTCAGCTCTCGAGCCCGATCCGAGCGCAGTGATTGGCTGCTGGTCCTCCACATCCCGGGGCAGACCCGCATGGTCCTGACACAAAACACACACAATAAGACAGCCTAGCATTTCAGTTTAAAATAATATTTTATTGTAAATATTTCAGTTTGAAGAGCACTGAACCATTTTAAACCAAAGGACCAATAGCACACACTCCCTCCAGTCATAAGGAGCCAGTAGTAGACAATGATTGAACTAGAAATTCCCATTTACATTCCAGGTCAAAGCAATTTATCTTAACCATTAAGACATGGGACCAACAACTTGAAGGGCTGTGCTCTGTGAAGTTAAAATATCTTTTAGTGGATTATCCAATTTAACAATTTACAGCATTTCATTCTGACAAAATGCATTAAACATGTATGATACAACACATAGCTACACAATCGTAAACAAGTATTGTGTATTGTGATAACAATTAATATCTACAATCTACATTTTATACATATTTCTGTATCTTCATTTATCTTAGCTGGACTTAACCAGGACTGAATCAATACCAAGCATACCAAAACCAATACCACAGGGTAAACACACCTTGTTCTTGGTGGAGGTCCGGTCCGTGCACGTGCCCTGCTGCTCTGTTTCCGGTACTGCATCCAGCCACACACCAGTTCGTGAGCGATCATCACATAGAGCAGAAAGATGAGCACCGCTGGCTCCATGGGTCATGTGATCGGCTCCAGGTGTGAACAGGACGAACCTCTAATCCCTGTGTGCCGTCCCGAGCTGGTGCATGTGTGTGTGGTTTTGTTTAAGAGTGGAGGTCCGTGTCCCGATAAATAAAGATGGTCTCCGTGACAACAGATGAGAGGATGCTGCATGTTGCCGTAGAGACGCCATAGTTGCTAAGTGCGACGTACCACATCTCCTCAAGCAGGAAACCAACCAATCAGGACAAGTTTAGAATGTGTCAAGCTGCTTTAATAGATTTCTTAAAAATACAGCAGTAGATTTTTGGGTAAAGCTACTATAATGTAATAATAATTTAATTTAATTTAATTGAACAAAACAATTCATGAAGCCACTCATCTCCTTGAATGCTACAAACTAAACATATCAAGATTTACTCCGGAATATTCACATTGTTGAGAGGAGCTGTGTGGAATTGCAGGCATTTTTATTTGTGAGAAAAATTATGTGTAGTATTTTTACATAAATAATATTCAATTAATGTAAGTTCTGTTGTCACTTTCCGTTCACAAAGCAGCAAAAAGTCTTCATATTTAACTCATTCCATTTCCATGGAACTGATGTCACCGGAGACCTATTGAAAACAGACAGATTTCATTCAAATATTTTATTAAAGACGTTATTTAATTTTTTAGAATATCCAAACAATGTAAACCCACTGACTACATATGACTGAACCATTTGTAAAAGACAGACCTTGTTTCTACAGGACTACAATATTTTTTCTCTAAATAATCATAATCATAAGAAATAGTTGCAATCTGCATCATCACCAACAGATGTCACCAAAGGGTCTTAAAAAGGCATTTGTGAATTGTTTGTGTGATGTTTTAACTGACAGAGGGATTGTTAAATCCAGCTGCCATTTGGTGGTTCTGAGTTGGTGGGACTTCGACATGGTCCTGCTGGACACATTAGAAAATATTACAGTTGTTATAGTTGGTGCTATTTTGCATTTACAACATTTGAAAAAAATATTATTGCTACAGAGCCTTAGACCAACTATTCAACATCTTGTAGTGTGCATTTGAAACGGACTCAAGTTTTAACAAAAAACTTTAAATTTACTTTCTTTCTATGAACTCACAGTGAGGTCTGGATCATATGTGTCGTTGGTGAATCCGGAGGGACCTGGGGAGGTGTGGCTGTTCGTCTGTTTGGTTTTCATATAATACACCAACAGAGCTATTAACGTGCCAATGAGCAGCAGCACCACAATCACAGACGCAGTGATACCCCCTGCATCCGGCTGACGTTTCTCTATAAAATACACTCACAATCAACAACACAGACATAAAAAGGGCATCTCTTCTCTTTCTTTAATCATTACTGTCAAAAGTTTCAAATTTTATAGATAAAAATGTGTTTCTTAAATAACAAATATTATAATTTATACAAAATACCAATAACAAAAGATAAAACCAGTGGCAGCACTGCTATGGTAGGATAAGCTGTTACTTTAATAGCGGCCACATAATTGAATGTAAATAAACCATACACATAATATTTAATTTATTATAAATAATGTCATGTCAATATAATATACATAACTTTTACCTCTGACCACGTCTGTGATCCTCCCGGTACAGTCCATTCCTACAGTGTATTCAATGTCATCTAAAGCCACAAACCCAGTGGAACCTTTCAATCCCTCCAGCACAATCTGAAATAAGAAACGGACTAATAATCAAACATAAAATCATAAAGTTAAATATTTTTTGGTAGCAATTTACAGCTCAGTAATAATGTGAGAAGGGTGTGGTAATAAACAAGTAATAAACATGAAACAATGTTGTAATTATGGTTAATTTTCAGGTAATTACCAACTCTAACCCAACATCCTAATCCGAACCATATATTGCCCATATTTACTTTCTATCTTGTTACCATGCTAAATACATTGCATG
>JAVQKG010231158.1:0-16698 GCA_036025885.1 Hypseleotris bucephala
CCTTAGGACAGCAGATGCAATTTAGCTTTTATAGCTAATTCTGGCATGTTTACTATGAAGCTTTTGCTCAGAGTTGATTAATATGCATTGTCCTAATTAAATAAATAAATAAATAAATAAATAAATCCATTGCAGTCATGCCACTGGGGCACTGTACTGAACTGCATCTGGAGCTCAGACGTACTGTGCTTAAAGCACACTCCAGGTGGGCCATACCTCCTATGTGCAACTTGTACACTGTGTAGAGAATATAAGGCAATTATGGGGTGGTTTTCATAACACAAGAATCAATCACAAGGTATAACACTCAAAGACCAAAAATATCTTGATATGATTGGGTCAATTGGGAACAACTTGCAGTATGTTCTCATAATTGGTTTCTTTTTTGCTAACCTCTTGAAGCTTGTCCTAGGTCCTTAATGCTCTACCAACACTAGTCACTGTGTAATTTTAACCTTTCTGTTAACAGACACACAATTGGTGTTTCTGATCGACTCTAAAAGCTATTGTATTTTTGTTTGGCCCAATGATTCATGATTTCATGAAAACAAATAAACTAAGAAGAAATTGGTCTATGACATATATACAATCTGTCAACCTGTATACTGTCATGCAACACATGCTTCTGAACTTAAAACTGCAAACACATTTTCATCAGAGCAACTGGCTCCATAAAAGAGCACTGATGGTAATGCTTTATAGCTTTTTTAAATCAATATCTCAAAGCCATTTAAAGACAGAGTAAGCCTTTCCGATGCAAACATTCAATATTCTGAGTATGCAGGTTCCAGGGTCAGTAAAAGAAAAACATTGTGGTTGAGGGCACATGAAATATTTCTGCCAATAAATATTTGCAGATTCCTTTTGTTAACTATTCGGTCTTTTTTGTTCAACTCTGGCTCTATGTTTAAAACAGTGAGCCCTGTGTACTGTATAAGTGGTTCCTATAAGCTCCATCAGGACTGGTGCTGTCTCCTCTGGCTGCCCCCGGCACAATAACCCACTCAGTAGATTAGCTCTGATAGCATCACTGGGCCCGCACTGCAAACAATGGTGACACTCTCTGACGCCAGGCTATTTCGCATGACTCTCAGTTGAGCAAAACGGGAAAATATGTTTGTCTACACGCACCCGTTCACAAAGGGGTCGCCCTGCTCAGAAAATCAATGCTTTTGATGCGCCCAGAATCAACATTTTCCAAACACGGATTCAAATACAAGGTAACTTTTTGAAGGTGGGAAAAAATGATGAGATATGTGTTGGAAAGTAGGCTGGAGAGTGATATTGTACAGGGTTTGTTGAAGCTTTGAGAATGTTCATGTCAAAATGCTTCTGTGAAAGAACACATATATTACAATGTGCTGTGTCAGGTAATCAACATCTCACTGTTTCTAGCACATCTGATTGGTGCAGCTATAGTGCTGTTAAGAGAGAGAAAAAAAGACAGTTGAAGTGGAACATGAAAAAAGACAACTTTGAAAGATACTGACAGCCTCTTTGTCGTATCTAGTTCTACACATACATATGGTATGACTTTCACTTGACTTTAACCACTTTGCATTTTATTTGTTGTCGCCAAAATTAGAAAAGCGTGCATATAAGGAAGAATTACAGTAGTATCCAAAATATTTCATTACATTTCTGATTACCTCTGGAAGCATTGTTAATTTGCTGAATTAATTGATTGAGGTGTTTTTATAAATACTTGGAAAGACCTTCTAGATAAAGAATTTACCCATGGATTAGAAGATCCTGGTTTGGGTTTCTGATCTCAGTATTTAGAAGTTTATAGCTTATTCTTGTCGTCTAATGATGGTCTAAATACATAGAATACACACAAACATACAGTGCCTTTGTATGTATGTCTTTGTGTTTCTAGTCTTTTGTATGCACTCTACTGTCCCTACCTTTCTCCTTCCAAACCTACAGGAAATGGTAGTAATATGGTGCAGATGGCAGAGCATGTTGGGAAGGCACTACACTGTATCTGC
This sequence comes from Hypseleotris bucephala, assembly GCA_036025885.1. Classification (NCBI taxonomy): domain Eukaryota; kingdom Metazoa; phylum Chordata; class Actinopteri; order Gobiiformes; family Eleotridae; genus Hypseleotris; species Hypseleotris bucephala. The sequence continues at coordinate 1,992 of JAVQKG010231158.1, forward strand.
CTCCCTCTGAGCTGAAGATGGACTGATCACACTCTGTAGAAGGAATCCTGCCTGCCCATTATGATTGGACTATAATGGAGGCCTGCCTGGGAGGTCCTGATTTACATTCACCAGTTTAACTTACTCCTCCACTCACATATGATTATCCTGTCATCCCTGGGACATTGCTAAATTAAAACTTTTGCAATTACACACAGATTAAAATGGGCGTGGGCTGTATTACAAGATGTGGGGATACCAGGAAAGCTAATGTATGTGTGTGTGTTGCGAAATTGCTTGGGCTGCATGCTTGTGTTTGGTTGTTTTGCATATGGTTTTGCTGATGCAGGCAGATAACCCGGGCACTGCATCTTCACTCAACTCTGGAAGCCTAGAGCTAGAATGGAGCAAAAACCCAAAACAGGAGAAATATCAAAGAGTAAGCAAAATTTTGAAATAAATATAGCCACAAACAAACACACACAGCCGCAATCTATTCATTTAGAACTCTTTTTCACTCTATCAGCTTCTTGCGAGATATTTGATTTACTTTGGACTTGGGCTAAGCTAAGATCCGCCCATCTCTGAAACGCTACACTGACAGGATGCAGGTGCTGAAGCCAGTCACGTCGGCCCAATCTATAACTGGCAAAAGACTCCCATTAAACAACCTTGGAGTGACACAGCCTCTGCCAAAAGCCAAGGCAATATGTTACAGTAAGCTCCAAGACTTTCAACTGTGCTCATAACAAATGGTTTTGTTCAGAGCAGTGGGGCACCCTAGGATACTGTAGCCACTGTTCTCCCGGGATGGACAAGTAAAGACTTATGTAAGCTCAGTGCTAAAAGCGGGGCAAAGACAAGTGACACCTAAAATAAGAGCAGCAGGCACACACTGGGGACTAGTATTTGGCCAAAAAGAGATGAGCTCAAGAACTTTGTTTGTCCTGGTCATTCAAAGCAGAGTCCTTCAAAAGCCAAGCCCCTTTTAACACTGGGTGACATTTAATAAAAGATATGCCAATCATGTAACAGCAAAGCTCAAAAAGGCAGGCCCAAGGACACGCATGCGATTTGTGCTGCAATCTTTTTGTCCATATTGGCTCTTATGCTTGAATCGAACAATAATTTCTTCTATGAAAGGCCAATTCTTGTGCTTTCTTGACAGGACCTTAAGTGGAAGGAGCAGATCAGTATTCATAAACTGTGCTTATTTTTAGAGCTGCTGGAGGAGCCCAAGACTGAAAGCGTGAGAAAAAAACTAAATTGTTTGCCATAGACTACTAGAGCCGAGATCAATGGAGCGGGTCGGCAGCGTGGTAAAAGGCGCTACACTGTGTGGCGTCTTCGGCGTCCAACGCAGACCCAACTTCAAAGACAGAGACCATTTCTATACAGCCCGCTATGTTCCACAAATAAACTGGATGTATATGAAAGTGCACAAACATCCCCAAAGGGTGATGCAAGAGGGAGAAAAAGAAAGTGGTTTGTTGACCTTGACTAAACAGGAGTTGGACCAGTGTTGGCTGCTATTCCCTGCAGGAGTGTCACCGTTGTTTACACTAATTTAAAACTGGAGAAATTATTCCCTTTGCGCCAATTTGACAGTGTTACAAAGGCTTTTGGCTGCGTCCCTGTCAACTTCAGGGACATTTTTGTTTTTGTTGCCTTGCCTCGCTCGGATCCCAGAGATAAATAGAGATATACACAGTGAGATTGTGTGAGCATCATGTACTGGACGCAAGACAGAAGATTTTTATTTCTTTGTGTTGGTGTACATATTTTGTGAACCAGCTATGTGCTTACGATATTGAGTGTCTCTCCCTAAAAGGAAGGTGACAATCTATTTTAAGAGACATATATATGCTGTACATGGACGTATGATACACACACAGAGATGGACAGACACACAGAGATGGAGAGACACATAGAGATGGACAGACACATAGACAGAGACATAGACATGGAGTCGGCTAGAGTCTGCTGCAGAGTCTAAATATCTCTCCTGGGTCAATTCTTAGTTATGATCATTTCACAACAACAGTTTGCTTCGTAGTAAAACATCTTCACTAAATATAGTAATTTGTGTCAATCAAAACCTACTTCTTTTATGTTGAGACAGAATATTTATTTGTTGTTCACACTGGAAAATTCAACCACAACTGAAAATCCAAAAAGAAAGACAACATCTATTCTCGACTTCAGAGACTAAAAAGAAGAAAGACAGGATTAGACTGAGTAATATTTAGACAATAAAAGATATTGCATAACCACTTTTTGCATGCATTACTAATTAATCAAACAAAAACCCATCTCTGTGAATTGTCTTTGTAACTGAACTTCAATTGAATTTGTAGAGTGCAAAAAATGGCTTGAAAAGATTACCAAAATATAACCAATTTTGAAAACAAACACTTCAATGATCGCATTTGCACGTCTCCTACAACCACTATTATGCAAATTGTCTTCCCGACTCAAATGACAGGGTTGTTCCAGCACTGTATGTTGTTAAATTTGCCGCGTAATGCCGGCGGCTAAGAACTCCTCGCCAAGTCGACATTGTGCCCGACTAGTGAATGGGGTAGTGTCTGTGTTTTGTGTGTCCGGTTGGTTTTTGAGTGATTAGTCATTGTGTTAATCCTGCGCTTCAAGCCACAGTGCGCTGACAGAGGCAGTAGCTGTGTCTAATCTGGGCCATTGCAAAGATAATGATAAGAGGAAAGCAGGCCTTAAGGGCGCACCACTCGGCCCGTTTGTCACAAGAATTTCACGCTTGTGTCACATGAATGAAAACAGTGAATCGGTGTGATACACTTGATGAGGCAGAGAAGACGAACAGGGAACGATTCTGTCAAAACTTTATTATACACACTGTTATCATTTGTTTTCATTTAGAGTGGAAAATTTAATCAACAACTAAAGTTTTACAGAGTGAGACAGAGTCATTTTCGGGTAATTTTCAGGTCATCTGATTAGTATGAATTGTCTGCATGTACGTTCTGTATTAAAATGTGTTGTGTCCAGGCGCTTCCTTTCACAGCGCATGAATAAGAAAATTAATGGATTTTCTGTCTTAGATCAGAGTCCTTCTGTCAGGACTGCATATTACTGGTCCAGCTGTACCCCGCCTAAAAGTCATAGTTGCTGAAATAAGTCTGAGTAATAGACAGAAATATAGAAAATGGATGTAATGGTGCACTCACAATAAGGTATTGTATTATTATCTATTTTTAGGTTCAATCAAAACAATCATCAAATCAATTCATCTAATAATCATATTTTCAATAACCATTTGTGTTTTAAATCTCAGTAGGTAAGGTTTTGCTGATGGCCAAAGAAAGCATTACTGTAAACCCTGACACAAATTTAGTCAATACTCAAGACAATAAACTAGGATAAGATCTATTGTAAAAGAACTAGCAACAGAATTTGAAAGACAGTGGTGTCAAAGGCAGGTTTAGCTCTGTGAGGCGGGACAAAAGGAACAGCGGTAGGTGCTCCAATCACACAGGTTATTCCGGGACTCTGGGGAAGTGCAGGGGACCTGAGTGCACACCTCATTTCTGTGGGGCTTTATGTAGCGTAACGGTTCCAAATGAAACTCTCTGATCAACTGGGAGCGCTCTATTAATTTGAGGTTCGGGCCACATCCTCCGGGACAGAGCAGGGATCGGCCAGATGCTGTATCGCAGCTCCGTAGCTCCCGGCCTGAATCCCCGTCCGCTTATTGACCAAAGAGATGCACCGCAATGTTTCCCTAGGTTCACAGCTGGGACTTTGGCCTCAAGAGCAGAGATGATCTATCATTTCTTTGGTCGCCTACTCCAGACTCCGCGGGATGGATGAAAAGCAGCGTGAAATAAATGTAATCTGGCTGCTCGGGGAAAGATACAGGCTTTAGCTCTGGCTGGAATACAGAGTCCCTAGAACGCAACATGCTCTAAGGAATCCAATCAGCTTCTTTTGTTGAAGGATAATAACACAGATAACAAGATAGTTGTGTTGGAATTTCTTGAGAAGATTTTTTAAATGCATCATAAACTGGTAACTTGAAAAGTATTTCAAGTTTTGAGTTTGTTTAATAAATACAGGTTTCTTTGGCTGCATGATACTGTTCATTGTGATCAGGTTTAATAAACAAGAACCTGCTCGCTACAAAGCATGTGTGAATGTTTGGAGATCACAAGGCTTTCTTAAGACTCCAGCCCCGCGGCACACACGCTCACTTGAAAGGACGACCAGCAAATCTCCCTCATTTACTTTGCGCCTTATCACTTTCTACCTTTAAAATGAGCCGAGATGAAATGAGTGTGGACTAATTAGAGAAAATCGACCAAAAGTGTGATGGAGCGATGTGTGGTGAGGAAGATTTTTTCATCTTTGTGTAAAAACAGAAATAGGTATTGGCGACTGGGACAGTGAAATCAATCCACAAACATTGCCAGTGTGTATACCCTGTGGTGAGTTCAAAGGCTGATGGAAAACCATGAACTGACATATAAGAAAAAAACATGTTTCACTCAGGGATCTGAATCAGTAAACATACCATTCGATCTAAAGTCAAGATAAGACGGCCTGTTTAATTACTGAGAAATCCTTTGTGTATAGCTCTGGAGGAGAATGTCCTTGGGAGCACTGAGGACGGTGGGTGGGAGACAACAATCCCGAGGTGCCCAAATTAGGAGTAAGCAAGTTCAGGGATGACAGGAAGTGGTGCGTGGATATACAAAGTAATTAAAAACACTCCTACACTTTGCCTCACCTAAATTATGAGCTCATGCAAGACGACCATTTTGACTTTGAAAATACTCTTCCCGGAGCAGTGAGGGAGACTAACAGAAAATCTATAAAAGTGTTAATAACTACATTGAGCCGCGGAACAACAAACATCATTAGCTTCTTGAGCAAATAGCATTAAGTATGGGTGCTGCTTGAAAAGTTTCCCACAGAGAGAGCGGATATCTTGGGCCTACAGACTCTGGTGATGAGACACGTGTGGGCGGACCACGAAAGCGAACGCACATGAAAAGATGGAAGAAAGGGAAGTTGGATAGAAACAAAAATAAGAAGGCCCACGTTGCATTAGAAGATTCTGTTTGAAGATCATCTGGCGTGGAGAGGCAATCAAAAGTGCACAAAGTGTTTGGCCTCACTGGTGGGTATATTGACCACATCTCAAGTGTCCCCTCTTCCATCTCACACCCCCTTCATCCATCTCATCTATCGCTCACTCTCTCATCTATCCGTCATCAAGCCTCCTGTGAACAGAGATATTGGCCACCGGGCGGGAAATCGGAGAGGTCTGATCCCTTTTCAAGACGATGGCCACGGCATCATTTCCTCCAAGAAGCAATCCCGTGAGGACAGCGGATGGCCTGAAGTCAATCCAAAGCCATGATGATCAGAGAAAGTATGAAGGGCGGGGATAAGTCGGTAAGCTGTTTATGGGACAGTGACTGATTGGGACGCGTGATTGGCAGCTCGGAGGGTCTCGGGAGGAGGGTCAGCGCCGCACTATTCGCTTGAGAGTCCATCAATCACTATTTGACTTAATTATGCGACAGACATGACAAGGCAGCGGGCCATTGTCTGATAGGAAGCATGGATGAATGGGTACAGTGTAATATAGCCGGCACACCACCACTAAACAATTTGAAATAATTTAATCTTGCCAGCCCCGAGGAAGGCAGCACATAAAGGAGTGTGTTAGAGTGGATCTGAGCCAAGAGTACACAATGCTTAGTTTGCAACTGCTGAGCACTTTAGTTCCTAATTTTTCTTCATAATTTGACAGGGCTGCTGCTGTTGGAGTCAGTCAATATTTTTTTATCAAGAATTCAGCTGATAATAGTCTAGAGATAATCAAAATGCTATAGTGCCTGCTTGATGCTCCCAGTAAATTGAAACGCTACTAGCCTTTCTTTTTGCTAACCATCAGAATATAGACTTTTAGGCGAATATGAATTTGTCAATCTTGTGGTGTAACTCAGCACATTTACAAAATCTATTGCATTATTGTTCATCAATTGAGCTAAGGAATTATAAATTTTACTAAAAAAAAGTTTGGTAAATATAAAACAACTATGAATGAGTAACAAGTTTTTTCATGTGTGTGGGTAGGTTACCACTATACTGTATAAGAAGTGGTACTAGGAGCAGTTGTGGTAACCATAGTAACAAATATTAAACATATGTTAAAGTAACTACCAGTATCTACAGATTTTGAATACTTCCTCCGTTTCTATTGTTTATTGCAACATCATGGGCAATAACATTCGAATATTGGTTGGCACAAGAAGCCCACAATTTCCACAGTAAATGTTTGTAGAAGTAAAAGTGTGTATTCCACCTAGATTTAGAGACACTTCTCTTCACGTAATTGGCTCTGCAGCTCCCACAAAACTGTCCAAGAACTAAACAAATTTTACTCATCTACAATTTTGTGTTTCTTCCACTGTAAACAACTGCGCCGCAATATGGCTTCCCAGATATGCTTTTCTCACAATATGGCTGCAATTCCTTTCTCATTTATGTAGCTACATTATGAATATAAAGGTGTAGGCATTAAAAGAAGCTATTTTAACCACAAAGCTGTACATTTTCTTTAACACCTGCTGCTTTAGAAAACCTCTCTAACACTTGATGAAAGACCCTAAATCGCTCTATGAAATATAAATTTTAAACATGTATAATTTAAAAACTAGGCTCCAACTGTGCTTCTGGATAGGACTGCACTATTATCTGAAGTACGGCGCAGAGTAAGTGGAACATGTGTAGCACTTTTTTTGTCAAGTACTAGGAAAGCCTATAATTTGGGAGACTTTTTCCCCATCTCATCCGTACTATTAGTTCCTTAGAGTCCGTGTTAACCTGTAATAAAGTCAGCCGAGAAATGCAGAACTGCCTATTTTCAGAAGTGGCACAAAATACGTGTGCTTGGAGAGTTAAAAGACCTATCCCTGGCTCTTCTCATGATGCTGTTTTTTCCAGTAGCCTCCAGAAAGCGCACTCTCATTACTGTTCGCTAGCCAACCCAGCTACAATTAGCATTAGCAGCCTTCTCAATCACAGTGATGGAGCACACAGACTTGCCTCTGAGCTAGACTTAACTATTGCCCAGTCGACACAAGCCTGAGTGAAGTAGGAAAATATTGTTCTTTGGCCGTCAATAGCTAGCCTCCACTTCATTATGTTGGGAGTACATCTCAACATTAGCACATTCAGCTGTCCGTTAATCTGTCATGCAGCCACCCCTACCTGTCATCCGTGGGCATTCATCTCGCCTCGCTGTGGATGCACATAGTACCTGCTTTATCTGTCAGCACACTGGACCTGCTCCATGAGAAAGCTGCTTTTAATGATGACTCATATGGAGCGTTCATTATTTCTTCTGCCTTCGTCTGCTGCGTGCCCCTTTTACCAATTTCTACAGCAATTTACCATCTATGCCGTCCATATGTCCAAGTGCATATGTGTGTTGTGCTTCTAGACAGCTTAACGCACAAACTTGGATGTGGTTTAACTCATTACCATATAATCAGTATTCAGACATTGAGCTGCAAAGCTAGGCAACATTCTGTACAAATTTCAAATGGTGACACATACAGTCTTTTTCAAGCTAGCAAGCTGTTGTCAACTCTCAAGTGAAGTCGTACTTGAAAGATTGTGATAGAAAGATGTTGCAGAAAATGTGATTTTTATATATACAGTATGTTCCATGCTAAGTCATGCCTCATATATTATTAATAGGAGCAGGGTTCTGTGTATGTGTTAATCACATGTAAGTGGGATATACAAAATGCATAAGCAAAAGTAAGCTCTATACAAGCAGTTCTGTAAGATTTATGTCAGCATATATAAGTGTTCATGTATGGATATATGCTGAAAATGAGCAACCACTTGCTCATCCATCTGTCAGTCACCCGGGGGGCCCTGAGTCTGTTGGTCTGTTGTCACCCTGGCAGCCTGGCTCTCCTATTAGGCCTCTAGTTAGTCTGGCATTTAGACTGGCAGGACAAGCATGAGCGTGTGCCAAATAGGTAAACGACCAGGCCAACACCAAACCACCGACAAACAGTACAAACTCCACACACAGTAACTGCCTCCTCCTATCACATCAGCCCAGCCTAATATGATTCCATCTTGACAGGATTCAATTACATTTTATTAATTTTGGCATAGTTTCGACTCCACAGAGTTTGATTCAATCTTGGGCGATGCAATTTAACTAGATGCAATCACATTCACTTCAATGAAATGAATTTTTAAACATAATCTCCCTCCTTCATCCGCTCACTGTATAATTCTTCTCATTTCTCACTATATTCCTCCAAATTTTCCCTTTTTGGGATTCAGAATATAGTGCATTACGAGCTATGCCTAAAAGCCACACTGCTATCTACATTTTCTTGGCTTGTGGTTGGAAGAGAATCCCCAAAGAGAACATTCGTCACTCCCATGATAATAATGGATAATCTGAGTGAAAATAGACTGGGGGCTAATATTGAACAAGCTGCTGTTTTGAAGTCAGAGGTATACACGCCAAATGCCTTTACTTCTTTTGGTACAGCATATGGAAACAGAACCAAGACAATGTGGCATTAAATAAGTGTGAATACATTAGTTATGCTAGTTACATAATCCCAGCTTTAAGATAAGGACAGTTTACAACTTAAAACAAACCATGCAATGAAAGTGACCTAAGACTGCCTTGTACATCTGCGGAAAGTTGCACAGTTCCAGCTGATTTGAGAGCATATGGAGCAGGTAGGAGTTAAAAATATCCCAGTGTGGTGTCTTGCCGCGGCCGCTCAGGATATTGTTTTTATTTCATTCTCGGCGGGCTGACAACACAGATGCTCCACCGGTGCTTTCCTAGGTGTATCCAGGTGTTGAGACTATGGGACTCTATTCCCGTCTTAGACAAATTCAATGCTAAGGTCTGAACTTTGGCAGATTGAGTGCTAAAGGGCACGCTGGAGAAATCAAAAGCTTGCAGGCAAATAAATAGCATATCCATAACACTGAGATTGCCCTTTGTACAATTCGGAGGCCTGCTGACTCTAGTTGTTTCTTAAATTGATTTCTCATATGCGGCAGCCTCGAGGGGACGATTCTATTTTCATATACACATTGGTGCTCTATATGTGCGAGCCCCTCCCGCTCTATTAATCAAATAAAGCAATCAATTTCACCTCACAGGACACAGGCCATTTGTTGGTGTGAACAGCTTTGCATGCCTTTAATAGGAGTATGGGGCCAGTGTAGCACAGTGTTAGATAGTGTGATTCCAGGATTAGGACCTTGGAGAGGGGCAAAGACACGGTAAATGTCACAGGAGTAAAGAAAGCCAAACTCTATTTAATGGGACTTTTAGGTTTGCTTCAGTGTTGTAAGTGGATGTACCACACAGTGAAAATGTTCTAGACAGGTTTGAAAACAGGCTGTTGGAAAAACTGTCTTTCAAAAATATTCTTTCTGATTACCTTTTCTCCGTAGAAAATGTAAAATTAATATTTAGAAGAAACATCTAACCTGAGTCATGTAACCACACATATGGGTTGTAGGCTGCTCACATTTCTCCATGACAATCAGACTCAGTGATGTTGTCATTTGTGAAAGGGGTGAAGATAGGCAGCCTACTGTAAAAGTCCTGGACATAGATGGTGATGCAATTTCAGTCATTGTGATTTTACTACTGTAAAAACCTAAATTTCCTACCACTTGTCCTAAAACACTTTCACAGGCCTGTACATAAAGTCGAAATGAAGGATGCCAGCGTATAGCATAGGCACATGCTTAAGCCAAGGCTCAGGTCGCACTGAGAGACACTTAAGCACAGTGGCATAAATCTTTGTAACCCTAAGCCACTGACATTTCCCCCAGAGATGCACTGAAATATCTTAATTACGCCACTTAACATCACATCGGCAAGTCCCGGGCGAGCCAGAGCAAGCACATAATTCATTGTACTAAGCATCGGTAAAAAAAAAAAAGCCAAATACATAAACCTTCAGAGCATGGGGTGAGCTGGGGCTTGGAAAGCAAATGTTGTTCTTTAGGAGCCAGGGGGAGGCGATAGGTGTAGACTTAATAAAGGCACCTGCCACAAACCCCTCCATCACCAGTTGCTTTCCATACAAAACTCCACAGCAGATATTCTAATAGGGGCATTTGCATGGCTATCAGTAAATGCATGGTTAGAATGGAAATGGCTTGGTCGCATGATGTAATAGCCTTGCAACCGAGAGGGAAAAAGTAATCCAGCAGTAACAAATGACTATTCATGTTAAGGCTTACAAAAACAAGCAAAAGCATTGTGAATTTTTATGCATTATTAAATTTAAGCTTAACACTGAGACGGCTATAGCCAATCGCAAACTCCAGCATTTGTAACAGAGGTAATCAGAAAAATAGGCTTGGTTTTCCTGGCTTGGTGCAAACGTCTCTTATATTCAACTTAAAATGCCCCTTATGTAAATAAAGTCATCTTCCATTTATTGCCATTTCAGTTGACCGGAGCCTGTCCCAGCATCTATGGGCCTTAAACGGGGTACACCATGGACAGTGACCATAGTGTACCCCGTTTAAGGCCCAGAACCTAACCCACTCAAGTTCACTAACATCACTCTTCCAAACTCAACCATATTAGAGCCACCAGTCTCCAGACATGTGTCTTTAAAACCACATTTGACTTTTCACAGTGCAAGTGTCATACATACATTATACATTTGTGGTGACAGAGAGACTTTCTATTAAAATTCATCGTCATTTTAACACCTCTCTCAATCTGGGCCGCTGCCTAGAATAGTCAAGTTCAAATGTTTTCAGATTCAGTGCCATTCGCCCCATCAGTCATCGCTGCTCTGCTTCAGCGCACGGGACGCACGCTGTAATGAGCTGCCTCTCTTCTCTCGTGGCCGTGGCTTTACACTTGGCGCCACTTTGCAGCGCTCTACCCCCACCTGCCGTTGTACTAGAAAGTCTCTGTGGCCAGTGCACAAACTCCTTTAAGTGTAGAGGCTGAAATAATCCTGTTTCTTCAGAACACAAATCAGTGTTGAAAATGAATAGCGTGTCTTGTGAAAAGCGTGTAATTAAATAAGCAAATAACCAGCCATGCAAAACAAAACATATAAACATAAAATAAACAAACTGTGCTGACCCGTCGGACCAGCAGCATCTCCACTCTGCTCAAAGTGCTGTATCCACGCACTGGTCACGCGTCAACGTCAGGTGCGTGCCCAGTGTCACTCAGTGTGTTATCACAAAGACGCATTCAAATGTCAAACTTTAATCGCTACATCTGTCACAACCTCCCCGGCACTGAAGGAGAAACAGGGATGGGAGACTCACAATTTAAGAGCACCAAGGAGCATCGCTAAATCACAAGCTTCGGACTTTACGCCTTTTACGCACCATGACAAATTTGCATCGTTTTTCAAATGTGTCACAAAAACATTGAGACCTAAACGAAGACAGCGGAAGGTTTGACGTGTGATAAATGTAGGCTAACTGTTTGTATCGTAGAATATGTGTAGATGTGAAGTACAGACCAAAAAAGGACCCCCGTCATAATCCCCTCTTTTCAGAAGAAAAAACATTGTGGCCCCTGCAAGACGTGCCTCAACTACAAAACAACGTCCAGTTAAACAATCCGCCTCTCTCTCGCTCTCCCAAACACACATCTATACAGCAGCACTAGCCTCTCATTACCGCCGCAGAGCACCGACAGCGGATGCACTACACAACTTGTGCACAAAGTCAGCCAAAGCCACGGATCGTGGCACTCTCCCGCCCGGACTCGTACCTTGACCACCGCAGACGAGCACACCGAGGAGCTGGACGAGTTGGAGCATGGTTTTCATGGCTGGAGGATGGAGTAGGTCAGGGTTTGTAGGCTTCGCTGGACGCTGCTGTAAAAACGACAAGGCTCCCGTTCATGCGCTGTCTTGGGCTCCGCTGGCGACTGAACTGATCTGCTTCACTTCAGCTTTCTTCCTCTCTTTCCCTTCCGATACGCGCGCTCCCCAACGCTCCCTGCATGCGCGTTCACGCTCTGCGCTGCTGGAGAGACCCCCATCCTCTCGATTCATTCTCTATAGTCTCTCTCGGAGACAGTAATGCCTCTGTATGGGATACTGTGATCCTATATTAAAATGAGAATAAACGGAAGTAATGGAAAACGTGTTCACTTTATAGAAGAATGTCAAACTGCTCACTGAATTTTAACTGAGACTGCTTCTGGGAAACACGGAGGAAGTGGCTTTTTTGTCAAAGTTGGTTCAGTGCTCACCATGACAGAGAACACTGAACATGTTTACAAGTAAGCTTTTTGTCTGTAACCATGAGTCTTAATTGACCGTCTGCGTCAATCTAATTGTCACAGCTAATTTCAAAACTTCTAACTTTTAGGGTTCAAAATATTAAAAATGTATACAACTATAAAATCTTGGGTGCCCAAACAGGTGCTCTTTGCATGATGTTAAACAATCTATTAACCAGTACTATATTTCGCTGTAGCCTACATCAAATTAAATTGGAGCTTGAATGCTGACTGAATGGAAGACTATCTAAGTCATTTTTTCCTGTCCCAAAATCAACTTCTTTTCTCAATATCAATATGCATATAATGACACATTTTAACACATTCTCATAAAGATTCCTTTAAAATGACTTTAAGAATATATATAGAATATTATTCAAATAAACCTTGGGGTTTCTGAAGTAATTTCTTAATGGGTATGGGCATTTTTCAAGGATTGGTCTTCAAAATAGGCTTAGGGTTCTTCTGGGTGCAAGGGCAAACAGGTGATAAGATCCTTATATAGTTACAGTTACGGTGAGTAAACATTTATTATGAAAGCCATGGTGTTACAAAGGCTTTTTAATGGACAGTGTGCCTTGGATTCACGTTGCTTAAACCTTTTTATATTTGGACAGTATTTGTTGGCTCAAAAGACAACCCATTTTGCATTAAGTTTCTCTTTATGTGTATAACATTTACTTTGTCAGTTAGTGGTAATCTGCTTATTTCCAAAATGAGTCAATCACAATATAAAATGAAATAGGCTATAGTTAATAATTTATGTTTAATGGATTTTTGCAATATAACTGACATATTTTGGGTGTATAAAACAAGCACTTTTCTAATCAAAGCATGTAGCTATATATAGACCCTCCATAAAGTGTCAGATCTCTCTAATAGTGTCACTGCTAATAGCTAATTGGTTGTGTATGACTTTATTTGCCCACAATGGTGTCTGCTCACGTTTGTTTTTAATGCTCTGATGATGTGTTGCTGCCAGTGGATATTGTTATTGTTTTATCACCCAGGTTTAATTGGACATATCCCTGGCAGTAGCACCATTTTATTCTGGTGACTGGGCTGGAAAAATGGCTATTAAAATGACACAAATAGACAAAGGCAGGGCAAGCACACATTATCGGTGCTCTGACCAACGGGACGGCTCATCAGCATCAAGTGATAAAGTTACAGGGAAACATTTGCTGTATGGGTAGGTGAAAGACAGGCGATAATGCATTGTTTTTTTTGTGTATAATGTGACCTATGTCAGAAAGGCACCTCTTGGCTCTAATTCCCCACAGTCTCTTTGACAGACTGATGCAATAAACCTAAGTGTAGCAGATAAGCTGAAGTCCGACCTGGCTAACAGCAATCTGGAGGTGACTTGTGGCCTTGCAGGATTTTGTTATTTTACAATTTGTGTCAAACGTTTTTAGGAAGAAAGTAGTGAAAATAATCCCACTGCTGCATAAAGAACAAATACAACATCAGTTATTCACACATTCTGCATCTATGTAGGTAATGAATACTAGGAGCCAATCTAAGCAACTATGGGCTTTTATGGGCAAAATATACATTTTGCGTTTAAGTTGAAAAACCTTTAGTATGTTCAATCCATAAGCTATCAGGTAGCATACCTTTAGCTTCACCTGGTTCAAATTCTCTAAAAATAAATTCTCCCATGAACCTTTTGCTATTCAATTATTAATCAGTGAATCATAATACAAAGTATTGTCATAGTTTTCAAAGTTTCGTTGCTGTGTGCACCTATACATCTTCTACACACAGTACAGTATATGCCAGCTGTTATATTTATTGTAACAGAATGTATGTGAAAAGCACTTCAGGGACATCCTAAGATAACAGACTTCTGTCAGTTCTTTATGTGACGATTGGCTCCCCTGTGCTATCACGAACATCATTCAACAATCAAATCTGTTTACTGTGAGGCAGGCATGGAGAGGTCTGTAGTATTGTCATGTTAAAATTCTGAAATACACTAAAGGTATTCTTAGTGAAAGGCAATACTATAATTATGAAGCCAATGGAATTATTCTGACATTTAAGTTCAGAGCTGGTTGTTTGTGTGTGAAATAGAAAACCTGCTCTTTAACAAAGTGGAGTCTGTTAAAGTTATCCAACCCACAAGCCTCATGTTCTTGACATTATCTATTGTGGTGGCTGGCTTCTTAAACAAAACACATGCTTAGAGTAAAAGAATTATGTTTATATGTACAGAAAAATACAAGGGATGCACCAATCCAGATATTGGATTGAGGCCCTTCAGCTCGAACAGTGGATCAGTGGTAAATGAGGCCGTTACTAGAGCCAATATAATTTATTATACTTTAGACTAATTATGAGCAGATGAATAATATGCCAAATGACATTATATTACATTGTAACTGACAAATCACAAAC
>JAVQKG010231174.1:0-17218 GCA_036025885.1 Hypseleotris bucephala
TAAAAAGTACAAAGTATTATGAGGAAGTATTGTGAATGGCATTAGAAATTATAATATTGATTTATTTTGACTTTTACTATTCTAATGTATGTCTTTAGGACTTTTCTTCACTTCATCAATACCGTCTTCAGATGGTAGGAGTAAAATGTAGAAAATTCAGGAAGGACATCCAAACATATTGCTTAACCTAATTGCTGGATTTGATTGCTTCACTTTCCAGGAACAAACTTACATTTTTTTCTCAGGAATTACTGTGTTTGGGATGTGAGGCAGCAAAATCAAAATGAAGGCACCTAAAAAACTTCAAAACTGTTTCTGAGGTCAAAAATGTACAAACCTCGGTGGGGGAGCCGAAGTCCGCAGAGGGGCTACAGGTGCTGGTGTCCGGTGGAGCTGTCCCGGTGCTGCTGCGGACAGGGGAGGATGGAGCGCCCCCTACAGGAGCCTCTGGGACAGTAGAGGTCTGACGGAGGAAGCCATGTTTCTGCAGACGGGCCCACGTCGAGCTCCAGGAGAGAAGGAGCTCATACAGCAGCTGCACCTGGAGATGGACACAAGTTTATTATGAGCAAACTTACATGCCATGTGATTGGGCAGACCATGTACCAAGTGGCCACATCTTTGGTCTTTTATTTTTTGCTGCTATAACATATACAGTAACCTACTTCAAGTTTTTGTGCATTAAGATTGACCATCATTTGTGGTTGTCTGCTGTTCTTGTAATTGAACAACATTCTCACTAACAGAACTCAGTTTTTTAGTTGAGGTAAATGACGTCATGTGAACTGAAATAATGTGCAGGTATACAGTATATCTAATAAAGTGTTCAGTGAGTGCAAGAAACTATTTTTACGCTATAAAAACTTTGCAAAAAGTCTCCAAGTTAATTTCTTAAGGCAGCACTTTAAACTCACTTTAATATTATTATTACTGCTGTACTGACTGTTAATAATGTCTGCTTATCAACACATATTACAAAATTAGTATGGCAGGATTGTTAATATGGTGACAACCTAAGATTATTTTTTTTAGGTCTTTTTACTGTACAAAAGAAAAACACTTAGGCAACCAAAAGTAGCATTAATATTTAAAGACATTCTAAATGTATTTTGCCAATGTCTGACTCAAACTTTGTCACTGTGGAGTTCTCATGTAAACTGACTTCTAAGGGCCATTAACATGATTTGTTTTGGCAGCTTTGCCTTATGTGACACTAAACCTTGTTAAAGTTAGAAAAGATGAAAGAAAAGAAAGCACTAATCCTCAACTTTCCATTATATGTTTTTCTTTTTATGATTGTAAATGTAATCCACAAATGTCAAAAGTTATTGAATGTTTTTATACGAGCTACAGTGTACAAACCTGTTATCCCTGACAACAAACTAAAAGAAACACCCACGGAGGAAAGTTTAGTTGTGTCATCAATGTAACCAAAAAAAAAGTCACCATGGTTTGGAAAAACTGAAAACTCAAGTGTTCTTAACTATTTATCATTCGCTCACATGAAAACAGTCTAAGTTTCAAACAACAACAAAAGCCAAAAACACAAATGGAAAACATGAGGGCAGGGCACAAGAATTTGAGGCAGCTTTGACTCAATATTCTTCAAGAGACAAAAAGACAGAGAGAAAATGTATGCTTCTCCACAATGAGCTAATTAATGGATTTCAAATGGTTTGCTCACATGATTTTCACACCAAAAATATACAAGAGAGTTGTACTTAGTTCAAATCACACATTTGAGTAATGAAGCGTTGATCTTCTCAGTAGCTTAAATCTTTTCACAGGTGAAAATATTTTACTTTTTATAGTTTGCACTGGCTGTAGTAGATAGGTGGCCTATGCCAGCAGGGAAAGAGAAAGGAATGTTCACTTAATAAAGCAACAGCTCCCCAAAGGAATAACTTTCAATAAATGGTGAATTTTAAAAAGCTTGAGGAAAAATATATATATTTTCATGTAGTGCATAGTAACTGCTTAGTTTGAAATGCCCCTTAAATAAATAGCATATACAGTATCTACTCAATTTTATACAAAATCCCCATTCCCTTCACCCAATATTTTTCAAGAGGCAAAAAGAAAGACTCAAAAAGTACGCTCTTTCACAGTGAGATAATTTCTGGATTTTGAACGGTTCGCTTCTACATCCAACAATCCCCCCTAACCTCCTCTGGCCCCCACCACCATCAAGGGTTTCTCAAAGAAAGGTGCACCTCTGCAAAAAACTGCCTGCTCTGCTTCCAAACACATTTTGGCTCTAAGGGGAGGCCTTCCATAAATAAGCATAAATCAAATGAAAAGCAGCACAATACATTACAGCTGGGCCATTTCAAACATGTCCAGGAAGAGCTGCTAACGTTGATCCAGCAGCAGCAGTCCCGGGACAGGGCCCAACAGCTGTCTGCCATACCCCACTGAAGTGAGCTGCCGGCTGGATACACACGAGCTTAATGCTCCCTGCTCAGAGTCAAGGGGCAAAATAAAAGCAACTGCACTACAAAGAAGGCATATAGAACAATAACTTTAAAAAATATAATAATAGTTTAAACTTTTTGGCACATTAATGATGGAAAAATACTTCTTCCTGACCCTTAACATTTTCTGCCTATTAAGTTAAGATTTTTAAATTCTGGGCAAACCACAATCACAAATGTTTACATTATCACATACTGTGATTTGGATAAAGAACTTAATTATAAAGCTATAGGAAGGGAACAAAAAAGCGACCAATGGGCAAAATGGGGCTACATAATGGATTGCCGATTAGTAGAAGAAGTGTATTCTAAGCGCTGTTGGTTTTTACACATTAAAATAAGTCGGGCTATATGTGATGCTTTGTGACTCTGACTGGTTTTACGTTGTTTTTTTAATTGCTCCATTTACAGAATACATAAAGCTGCATATCCACTTAATTTAAGTGTCTTTTAGTTCTGCTGTCTAGAGAATGAACGGAGGCAAGTCTAAGACATTGGGAAAAATATTAAGATGACTAGCCAGGTTTATGATACATGGTGTTCAAAGTTGAAGAATGCCACCAAAAAAAGATTTCTGGAATATAGTCACTTGGATCAACTAAAGTAGAACATCACGCTACACTTGCATATCCTATAAGAACTCATTAGGTCATAATATAGTATATGCCACGTTTTGTACTCAATGGATCAACGGAGGAACATTTGTAAAGTTAATTCCAAAGATCTGTCATGTGGGGATCAGGAGGAGGCTGAGGCTGCAGTAGTGAAGACTGGAGACTGAACAGAGGCTTCCACTGTCATTCATGAAAACACTCAGATGAAAGGCTACAGAGAGCAGATGGCTAATGTTTGTGTCTTTATCTCACTACAGTCTATAACAGGGCTGTGGTAGCATAGTGTGTACAGGTGGACAAATATAAGGGACTGTGCACATGTGTGGAAAACATGTATATGAGAATTAAATACAACTATATACAGTAGAATGGATAGATCCAAAAATAACTCAGAAGAAACAAATATTCATATAAATGTATTCAATCAGGGTTGCACAAGAGCATGAGAACAGCTAACATGTTGCTATGATATATGTAAATACAACCTAAAATACAGTCACAGGACATAATAATAAAACATGTCCCACTGTCCTCTTCTGCTGCTGGAGCCCACCTGCTTAATGTTTTGTCATCGTGTGTGTTCAGATATGGTCTGCAGACTCTGATGCAACAAGTGAACATGAGAGCTTCTTTCTCAAAGCACTCTCTCACTAATACAAATCTATGTTGGTGATAAACTTTGTTCAGAAGCCCTCCAGTTCTGTGATATCTTCACATGCATTCCCACAAACAGAAACATTAATTAACATTAATTAAAATGACTAATAATTTAATAGTGTGAGGTCCTTTTTGTACTATCACAGTGGCATCTCTGGCAACTAATCAAATTTACATGATTAGAATTTTTTTTTTTTGTGCTCGCCTTGAAAGTTAAAAAAGTCATGAGTCCTCATCCCAGGTTGTCTAATTTCATATCTGGGAACTTTGGTTACTAATTGTTTTCAGTATCACCGTGGCTCAACAATGTGGCCAAAATACTGTAATGACTACTAAAAAGATCATGTCTCCAATATTTACATGATAGAAACCAATTGAATTGAAATAACACAAACCAAAAACATGCCATACTACTTGTAGATTTGATTTGTCCTTTGACAATACAGTATAACCCAGAGCATATACCGTATAACATAAATCTGCCCTTTCCAACCCATCTGTATTTGTCATGCACTTAGCAAAACGAAATAACATTGTAGAATAATAGGGTTTTTTCTCAGATTTGAGCAAAACGAAATAACATTGTAGAATAATAGGTTTTTTTTCTCAGATTTGAGCAAAACAAATCCAGCAACACTGATGTTTACAGATTGATTTTCATGACAATTATCCTGTTTCTAAGGATGAGGAATGCTGTTTACTGCAGTCAGTCTATATTAGAAAAAAACATATGGGTACCAGACAGTAAATCCAATACACTGTACTGAAGTACAGTGTTTGGGGCATGTCAGTGCAGTGTTTGCAGTGTCAGTGTTTTATTTTTTATAACCAAGAAGTCTCTAAAAGCATTGTAAGTGTAATATATAATCATTACTCCAGGCTTATTGACACTAAAGTAAAGGTATGTCCATAAGTTATTATGTCAGGCGCCATAGGTGGAGCCTGGAGAATTCTTTAGACACACTTGCTGTAGTAAAACTAAACCATGTATAATTTTGGAACCTGTTCTATTCTACCAAAGACAAATAAAATTATGGACATTCTGGCATATATGTAAGTGAGTGATCCCTTATTGGCCTAACCTGAGGATTGGAGCACTTGACATGGACTGACTGCAGATCCACATGGAGGCAGACCACAAAGGAGTGTCTTGCTTCAGAGGAGCCATGCAGTTTGTGGGATGTGACGGCCAGTGTGGAGGTGCAGCCCATGGGCTCCAGGAGGCTCAGGCTCTGCTGCTGTCCCAGGAGGGTGTACACACTGAACTGAGTCAGGCTTATTGTCCAGGGGAAAGCATCACCTGCAGGAAAATATAGGTTAGATAGAAAAAAGGCTTGACTGTCTTAATTATTTGGCTCACTGGCCTATGAGGATACTTGCCACTTCCATCAGCCACAGTTTTTTTTTTCAAGTCTTACAAGCAGACAGAAATCCATTGACAATTTTGGGCGTTACATTGATTTTGCATATCTATCAAATAATTAGTTTGAGTGGTTGAATGGGTTTATACCAGGAGAGGTGCTTGATTTATGGGTAATCTTGTTTTAATTTAATTAGGGTGAGTTACATTAAGTTCTAAAAAGGGGGCCACAAATTAGCTAAAACTAGCTAATTATGTATATGCTGTGTGTTACACTACCTATATTTGACATGGAGTCTAGTGGCAATATTAAGCCCTGGATCTAAATGTGAAGAATGAATAAAGAAAGACTAAAAATTGCAGATGCCATATAAGGTTATAGAGATGGGCCAGAATGTGGGAAACTGGGAATAGCTTTAATAGGAACAAGATAGATGGAAAACAAAACGCACTGAAATTCAATATGGGGAACGTAAGTAGTGCTATTGTAAGTCTAACACATGATGCCACACTCTGAGAAGCTGTCACTGTGCTGCTCTTTAAGGACCATCCAGTGCAGAAAGTAGAACTTGTTCAGATGCACAAGGCCATGAAGAATATATTTCCTTCACACACTGTGGTCAGGCTGCTTTGATCCACTGCATTAAAAACGAGAGATGAAGACCTATTCAAAGGGCAGGAATGAATTACTAAAAGCGCTGGTTGTTCATTTTAACGGCACCTTTGACAAGGACGCTGATGTAACTGTTTTTGCTGTCGTTTTTCTTTCTCCTATTCTCCGTATTTTGAGATCTTGTATGCCCAGTTCTGATGTCATTGAAGGGGAAAAAAATCAGGGTGCCCCTTCTTTTTCTTCTAAAGAAAAAACAGCGCTTGAGCGTCTCAAATGTTGCTAATGTCAACTCCACCAGGTGTGCTCGCCACATGTGCAAAGATCTCTCAAAGTCACTCCACTTAAGTTTGTTTGTCTTTTGTCACAGTAAATGAGTAGTAGTGGGTCAAAGGTTTGGCCAGTGTTGAAAAGTTCATAATGATGATGAATTCACATAATGTAGCCTATTACTATTTTCAAAACATTAATTTCAGTTATTAATGAATTTAATGTGTTTATAATGCCACATAAGTAGGCTCCCACCAGAATGATGTAGTGCATTTCAACTTCTGGGTTGATTCCTGAGATTAACTTTTTTCAAGTCACAGTATCAAATATTTTATTAAATCATCCCAAGGGTTCAATTTGTGTTACAACCTACAGTTTATGAACAAAATTAGAAGACTTGTGAGACAGTGGCTAAGAGAGCTCAACCATAATGTGTGTCAACTGGCTACAAAAAGTATGCCATGGCTTTTTCTAAGTGACTTATAAGTGCCCACAAAGAAACTTTTTTTTCCCATTCTACATTCTGTTTTGTGTCATCTGTCCTACATGTACCTAACTTACCTTCTTCTAAGATGGGCCTGGAAACAACAAAAGGCAGCTCCTGCAGTGGCTCCATGTACTTGTGCCCAGCACTGAGGACTGTGATCTGGGGCAGGCAGATGACCAGAGTCCCAGGCATAGAGGCCTGGTTGTGGTACCAGCTGCGGACCGTCCCGGGAATGTCTCCACAGATGATGGTGCTGGGGGAGGGCAGGCTATCGTTGGGCAGAAACATACAGCACGCCTGGATCTCCAACTAACAATGAAAGTGAAAAGGGTACATTTAAGTACATTTGAAATTACATATTAACCTGTATCATAGAATACTTCAAAACAGTGAATAACAAATGCTCGAGATAAACCCGTCTAAATCAGAACAAAAATCAAGAACAAATCTAAACTAGAAATTAAATTGTGATAAACCCAGGATTAAACTGTGCCTATTCCAGGGCTGAAGCAGTGATGCATATGTTAAGCTCCCAAACAACCGGACTAAATATAAGACCAACAGAACTGAAAAGTGTGTAAATGCTGACTTGAATTGCAATAGACTCCCACTAGAGAGGATCCACTAGAAATACCCTACACACCCAGAGCCATTACACTTACCACAATTTAACACTTTTGAACAGAATTAAAATCTTTACACAGCTAATATGCAAATATAAGCTGTATATTCCAAAGACATTGTTGAATAAAATCTGTTCGAACAGGTCTGTCCCAAGTTTTTTCTGAGAGTCCTAGGAGGAACACACATTCATTCTCACAGCCACTTTTTACATTAAATCTAAGCCACTGATTGACACAAAATGGATTTACAGAAATTAGGTACATACTTCTGTGGTTTCCAGGGGATTACATTTGTGGTGAGTGAATTGTGGGAGTGAACTATCACAACAACCGTTTGATGGATGGCCCGGAAATCTGATATAAATAATCGCACAGCCTGGAGTATTAGCTCTAATAACTGTGCAGATCCCTCATTCTGTAAAACCATCAAGAGGTAAATGTATGTACAGTAAGTGATACATCAGAGCGTTGTAATGAAGTAATGTGCTAAAAAATTATAGATTTTAACTATGTGATGTTAAGAGGTTATAGAGAATGGCTTAAAACAAATATACAGTATATTATGAGCTGCAAATCTACCAAATACCGTCTCTGTACACAAAGTATGACAAAATGAAAGGTAAAAAATACTTTGAACTGACCCTGTTCAATGATGTAAGCAAAGTTGTGTAGTATTTAAAGATCGGGGGAAGGACTAAAAATAAGTTCTATTGGTCAAAGCAGTATCCCAAACACTATGTTGTAGAGGCCAGGGGAAAGACTGAAGTAAAATAGTAATTATGACAGATTAACAAATTTACACCAAAGAAGAATTTTTTTTTTTTTTTTTCAAAAATGTCCCAAAATTTGTTTTGCTATCTTTTTAGGTACACTATTGAAAATTTATTTATGTAGATGTAAAATATTAAATAAAAAATAGACTATAAATAAAACAAATCACAAATGTTTAACATCAGCAAAATTTCTAAATATGCAATTATGTTTAGTTATTTTGTTGGTAACTTTTTGGAAAGAATGACTGTTCCCTGGTTGTTTTGCAAAGCTTTGTGGGTGAATGACTATAAATCTGTAGCAGGGCAGATAAAAACTGGCACCTACCTCTATAATTGCTGTGGTGGGCAATTACAGTAAAACATACTAATAGCCTTAATAGTGTTTGCTTATGACATTATAAGGCTTTTGCGGTCATGCGTCATGGCAACACAAACTACATGACTTATTGAATGTATGGTAGCTATGACTTGCCACATCACAACAAAACTGTCATAATCAGAAAACATTTCACAAATGACAAGTCAAATTATCTCAATACTGGGCACGAGGGCTGCTGCGAGGGCTGCTGTTTCAATGTTTACACTAGAGCACAAAATCCTCAATGCGTTAAAGGCTCTGTGTATGTAATGGAAAAATAAAATGACACGTTCAAGAGTACACTGGGTGATACTAAAGTCATTATATTTTGGCTTCTGGTTCACTTTTTTTCTGTGTTGCTGACAAAAAACAACGGTCACTGGTCAATTTTGTGGTGTTTCTAAAATTCCACAATAGTTTTAACATATAGAATGGAAAGGGATGTTCAATGCATACTACAAACTAAAATGTCCATGTCTACTGAGAAGACACTTTGTAATGGAAACACAAGTTTCTGAGGTAGGGAAAACCACTGACACTGGTCATTTTAAAGACATTTATCCAGCTTTTGGGCCAGCGCTCTCTGGTCGTGTGGTTATGTCAGAGTCGTTGGGCTGTGAACTGTGGGTCACATCTTCCACCTTGTTGTTTTGGCTGCGGCAAACAGCAGGTGTCTGTGGTCTCACTGCTCTCACACATAAAACATATAAAAACATAGAGAGCACTGGCACTAAAGTGTAATGACAGACCCAAACAGAGAAACAGCCTGAGGTCAGAAAATCCCAAAGCATCACTGGTTTGACTACGGCCAAAACCACTGACAGTATGTCTTCTCTATGACCAGCTCTTTATCCCCTCAGTACTGTACCCCCTATTCCCTCAGCTGTGGCCAAACTCCAGTCATTAAAGGGACCCTACTATGCTCAACACTTTTCTAAACTTTATACCATGTTATAACGTTTCCTTCTCAAATATGTGTGTCATTGTATTTTGTTTCATTCACAGACAGTTGAACAATTTTCTATGCTAAGGCACTAACCTTCTCAGGAGCTGAAAACACATGGTTTAAAATTCCAGAGTAGGTAAATAAACCAAAATTATTTCAAAGCTGCTTAATAAGGCCCCTTTAAAATAAATCTTTACTATGGCTTTGCACTTGATTAAATAAAACAGCTCTGCTTCTCAGAACTGCAAAATAGTACAACCATAGTGATATGTTTCACATGGAAGAATATTCATATAGTTCTTTGTCCAGGTTCATGCCTCATTTTGTGACTATGCACTAATCCTGGGTGGGGAGGCCTAAGAGGAGAAAAAAAAGGTGGTGACCTCAGCAAAGCAAAGAAAGTCAAAAATTCTAAACAAAAAGGGAAAAAGTGCTCAGGGTAGCAAGTAGGAGAGTTGGAGTGAGCGTGTGTTTTATGTCACAATTTGAGGTGTAAAGGTTCAGTTGAGGTTGAGCAGGGTCATGTTTGCTATTCCACAAAATTGTGTTTAACAGCTCCATAACAGGCCAATAAACATAGCACTAGATGGAGGCTGACTGTGACACTGTCTCAACACTGAGAGACGCTGGCCCGACAACAAATGTTTCTATAGGGCCACTTTCCTGGTTTATTTTTGCTTATTTGTCACACTTTAATGTTGTAGATAATCAGAAATATTTTAGTGCAGTTTTGAGCATTTCTTTTACGAAGACAGTGAACAATCCAAATCTTACTTACTTTAAATATTACTAGTATACAAAAATGTGATTAATTGAAAAGGGGCAATTATATTTTTACAATAGTTAGTTGTGGTTAGCACTATTGTCTCACAGCAAGAACATCTCAAGTTATCAGTGCATGTCGCTTTGGTTTCTTCAACCACTAAAAACATGCACACTTCAGGGATAGACAAAGTAGATTCTTATACTCAAGTGGAAGTTCCTGGTGAAATAAAGGTCAAAGAAATGTTTAAAAAGCAAAAATAGACCTCATCCTCTAAAATAGGAAAGTGTCACATATGATGCCAGGATGGTCTAAAATACTTTCTTCCATCACCGGCTGGAGCTACACTAGCAGCATGTTACTGTACTTTAGCTGCTCACATGGCTCACCAAAATCACCAATGTTGCCAAAAATAGGGTTGTAGAGATGGATTTTCTGTTCTGGGGAAGACCAATGGAAAGAAGAATTTTCCAAGTGCAGCAAGAGGAAAAGTATGACACAAATTTAAAAATAGATTTGGGCAGAAGTAATATCTGAGAGCCAGCAGCAGGATAATTGCAGTGTGGAATAAGTGTTACGTAACCACTCTTTCTGTGGGGTATAAAGTAATGTGGAATAAAACTGCAACAAAAAGATGGATGAGCTCTCGAGGGTCTGCTGTAGGCCTGTGAATGTCTTTACTCATGTTTGAATACGACCACAGCCTGTCAATACACTTCAGGAATTAGGTTGTCAAGCTACACTTTATGATTCAGTTTACAATTTCCATGACCTGTCAATATAACATTGATTTTTATATGAAGTAAGTAAAGAAGTCAGAAAAGGGCAGTAATGTGATTGTCTTTATTTGTGGTAACTAGCACTCGAGAAAGTGTCCAAGTGTAATTTCTAGTGTGTAGTTGGTGGCTGGTGTTGCCTCAAAAATGTAAAAGCTGTAACTTGTATGCTAATGTTCTCCACCTACTCACTGACAAAACACACATTTGCGAATTTTGTATTGAAAGTGTTTCATTTCAAAATTAGCAGCCACACTATTTTATGTGGCCAAAATTAAGTTAAAGGGTCAAAGTCCTAATGTCAAATCTGAACACTCTATTTTTATGTAGTAAGTAAAGAGGTCATACAACTGTGACTACACTTCAGTCAACTCTAGCCTGTAATGACAACTTAATTCTGCCCAAACCCTCTCAGTATAACCAGAAGCAAGCAGCACGCTCTATTAATAAACTTCAAAAACCGTGAAACACTTTTCAATTTATGACCAGGAAATCTCTGTAAGAAAAAGACTGAGGCCAATCAAGTCCTTATGAGGCCGCACGTGCCAATGTATGCTACAAAAACATGCTCAGGTGACACGCTTTAAACCCAGCCTAACACATCCATGTCATACAGAACAAACCTGAACATACTGCGAGCCACAGATCACGTTTCTACTAACACTGTTGTCACCAGGCACAAGGCTGAAACTAAATAAACAAATTTAATAAAATAAATCTTGGGCCTTGAGCCAAAACACCTGAATTAACATCCCCCTTTTTCTTCTCGTAAAACACGCTCTGTGCACCCGGCGCCCCCACAACTTTTTAATATCCTCACAGACTGGTCCTCTGAAGGATGGCACCTGCAAAAGCACTGACCTCTGTCCCTCCACAGTGAGCTGCAGGAGGGCGGCTGGAGCTCGAGCTGGGAGGTTATTTGTTCACTGTACCACTGCTGTGATGGGTTATAGTCGTACAAGCTGCTCTCTGTGCAAGATGCTTCTTTCATTTAGTCTTGCTTTTTTTTTTTAAGATTAGTCCTTTTTGGCTATTTGACAGGACAGTAAATTGATAGGAAATCGTGGAGAAGAGCAGGGAGTGATATTCGGCAGACGGGATTCAAACTCACAACTCCAGGCCAAGCACTGTAAGCTCTCTGTATGGGCCCCAGCAACTTAACCACGACCCCTTTCATTTAGTCTGTGTCATGGCAGCAGTAACGTTTTTGACAACATTTCCCTTACCTTGTTTAAAATCCTGCATTTAATGTGTTTGACATTCATTTAAAGATAAAGAGTGTGTGGTGCAATGTCCTATTTGTAATTCTACAACAACATCCCGACAAAATCTTTACACTCTGAATTACCTTGATGGTCACTAATTCTGTCTTCTGTAACAAACAAAATGCAGTTAAGCTTTGTTAAATTACAATGAACAAAGCGGAATATTAGATTGACAGAGGTATTCATTTGCTGTGCCCTAAACACTAGTCTTTGGTAAACCAGCACAGAAATCTATCACAAACAACAGAATAAAAAGTGAATTAGTACGCCTTAGGACCAAGAATGGTTTTCATAAGCATTGTGTGGCACAGATTTGGAGACAGAGCAAAGAGAATGTGTGTGTTTGCTTACAACAAAATCCCCTGGTGCACTTTACTCATTCAAGTCTGTCACTGTTCCATCCATAAAGAAAATTCAGTTATCTGGCTGGCTTACGCAGAGATGACAGTTGCAGATTGGCAAGAACAAAAGGGACTACAAAGTATATGGGAATCATTCTAGTATAAGCAATTTTAAAAAGCAAGCACGCATCAAGTAAAAAAAGCTACACAGGTGTATGAGCATCAGTCTTGTTATTTAGTAGGTGACCATGGCTTATCCTGGAACTTAAAGCTTGGTCCCTTTGTCTTAGGCTTTCGACTGAACAACAGCCTATGCTGTCATGAGTAAATAAATACTACTCAAAAAGAACAAAAAAAGCTCCAAACATATCCATTTGGAGGATGCTTTGATTAAATGTGAGATGCCTTCAAGACATTTTTTTTTTCTTTTTGTTTAATTCTCCTTCTTCATCCCTCGCTTGGCGTCACATCATAGGGTTTTCTAAATAAGGGATTGTTTCATTTTTGTGGTGGTTCCTGCTTAGTTTTATTACTGATCGCTTTCCCCGCTTCATCAGACAGTGTTCACGATCCAGCCACATGTGCAGATGCTGTTTCAAATCTTTCAGTCTTAATACACCCCCAAAAAGAGTCCCTTCCTCCTCCTCTAAGCAGCTGAGGGACTAGGCCTTGTCCTGTAGTCTTTATGAAGATGGTTTATCTGGTTCCAACAGAGCAGGTTCTAATAGAGAAGGAAGTGAAGGGCCAAACAGACTTAAGTTTTTAAAAGTTGGCCCATGTGGAAATGGCCTATATAACCACAGGATGCTCTTGGGGCCGCCGGAGCCTAAGCCAGTAAATGACACACAAGTGAGTTAGACACAGAACAGACTGGATCCAGGACTACATCATTCAAATAGTTACCTAGAAGTGATTTTAATGTAAAAATGACAGAAACAGAACTCCAATTAAAAAAAAAAACATATAAAAAGTTGGCTCCATATACTGTAGCTATCTTCATTTAGTTTATTGATGGGTCTTATATTATCCATTTTTGAATGTAGTCCAATTAGGAACTAATCGACAGCTTCCCTTATTTGTCAGTTTCTGTTGTCTGTTGACCTTTAAAAAAATAATGTTCTGATAAAAGGCTATATATAATGTATATTCAAAACTGCTTTATTTGGAGTAAGCATCACTAAACATAGGTAGCTATATCTGTGATGGTCATGGTTTTTCCCAGATAATTCTTAGATAATAAATAGTCATCACTTCTGTCTGTACAGACGCCTACAGCTTTTCGGGGCCAGTGGAAGTTTATATGGGTCACATCACAGTTTATTGGTCCTCTAGTCTTCTACTGTCTGGAAATAAACTCACCAGATAAAATCATGCTTGCATTTGTGTTCACATATTTGATTGCTTTCCCTACTACACATTTTTGCAGGCACACTTCACAATATACGCACACAGGAAATCAGCCAGAGATAGAGGAGAGGAAATTAGAAACACCCTCTCAGCATCCTCAGTGAAAACATTTGCAGCTCTGGTGGAGAGAGCTCTCTGTGGAGGGATCGGCAGCAAACGGAAAACACATCCTTTTGTTTTGAAAAACCTGATACCTCTCCAAATGTAATCTTCCTGTGCCTGCACCAGACGGGACGCTGTGTTTCCGAAGTGGTGGCTCAGATGAACAGAAGGTCCATACAACATAACACTGTGCTTTTATTGGACAACCCACCCACAGTTAGCAGTCTGAACCTAGTTTCTGAGCATGTGCTCTTAGCTATGTATAAGAACCATTTGGAATAGTGGTTGTATTAGAGTAAATAATGTCTAGATCTCAATTAAGATGATTAATTTGTATATTGGGATGAGACTAGGCAGATGTGCTTTCAAAAATGCATTTCCTCTTTGGTGTATATGAAAAAGGCATCCAAGCACGATGTCTCCTGACAACACATCAGCTAGATCTCACCCATATGCCACCACAAGCAGTAAGCTATGGCCTGGCACAGCAACAACCAGGCAACAAGCCATCCCTGTGGCCCGCATTCCTCTGCTCTAACACTGCTTACAGAAGCTGACAAGCGCTGGAGGTCTCCCTCGCTGAGGTGGAAATCTGCAAAAATAAACGCTTTAGGTGACATGAAGGCTTTGTTTGTTTCTGCTGGCCCGGCTGTTTGTGTTAGTGCGGTGGGTTAATTGCGACTTTGATCGCTGCGTTTATTGATCCAGCAGTGGCCTTAGGAGTGCGTCTGGCCTCGGAGCGGCCTGGTCTGCCACGCCAGACCCCGCCCCCGAACTCAGACAATTAGACCTCACCACCCCAGGAGTGGTGAGTCCATACAGATGGGGTTTTATTATGACCTGATCAATAGATCACACACCTAATATACCACTATAAGTTCAGAACATCCAACATGAAAGTTCTCTTTTGGAAGACCAAATGCACAAGTGAACAGAGGTGGCTATAATAATGTTATCAGTACAAAGCACTGAAGGCCAAGACGGATTATGATCAACTGCAGATGAGAGGAGTTTTTATTGGCCTAAACTGGCACATTTTCACCCCTGCAGATTTATATAGTGTAAGCCTATCACACAGGCCAAACTGTCTACCTTAGATGATCTTATTGGACATGCTGTTGGCAGAGTTAACTCCATTGTCTCAATATAAATGGTGGAGGCATGCTCCAACTATTGAGCCCAAATCACCTCCTAGGACACTTTCCAAAACACATTCAGAAGATCACAATAAAGCCACATCATTTTTCATTGACACTTTGAACCCATCTTGGTTGGAATCTTGATGTCGAAGCAGCTCTGAGATCCTAATGAAAATCAGTCCAATGTTTTTCAGCTTTCAAAGTTTTGGGGTTACAGACAAAAGGGTAAGCACTTTTCCAGTTGGGTCCAGTCAGAGGTCAAGTATGTGCAAGTGTCTCTGATGACTATGAGGTCATTTCTGCATCGTCACAGAAGCAGCTGAACAGGACTCAGGACACACAAGAGGAACATATACTGTACATACACTGTAAACGTTAAGATGTTAGTAGAAATAATTCAACCCCAACTTTTCTATCACAAGAAAAAACTGGGCAGTCAATGGCACTGACATTTGAGAGATAATTTTACACTGCATAACTGAAATGTACTGTTTTTTTTCACAAACAGTAAACTAAACTATGCTTATTCCTAAAATCACAGAACTGAAACCTAGCTCAATAACTATGGGCCTTAGGTGGGTACAGGGCTAGACAATAGCCACTTGTAGGTCTTATTATGGGCAAACTGTTGACACCTACAGTATATATAACCTATTGAGTAAACCTAAATCAAAAGAATTTGTAAGTTTGTTTTTATTACGTATAGTTGAATTTATACTATATATTTCGTCAACTGGTTTCCTGGATTTCATTTTTATTTACTAAGAACATTTAATAGTGTACATGCTGGTACATACACTACTGTACGGGTATCTTCTATTTCCTTTAGACTTATTCTAACCTTTATCATAACCACAGCATACACAACCCCGCCACTAACCTTAAAACAACTCTCACTTTAAATGATTTGTATTACGGGAACCACATTGTACTTGTGAAGCAACCGGATTCCCATAAGTGACTGTGCAAATAGATTTATTCCTCCACAAAGTATACAGCCGATCCTTACCAATACTAACATATCTGCTATGACACTGTGGGTTTTAAATGGGTTCAAATCAAACCATAAAAGGATGCAGACGTCATTTTGCCTATTTTGTGAGGTGTGTAGCAGGGCATGGACATTCACCATTGCATAGAATTGGTTTAAAACAATGCACACGTAACGGTACATCATCAAACCTGTTGTATAGGAAAGATGACATGACTGAAGAAGGGTGTGCAGATGAAGTAATGTCACCAGTGTCTGCAGACGGGGTCAGATTCTCTTCATAAAAACCATCTGGACAATATCAGGCCATCATCACATCTGTAAACTTACCTCTGCCCAGTTTCCCACTGCTGCACTGTCATTGTACCTTTGTAACCCACTGCTTTTCCTCTCTTCTCTCACTAAAATATATCCTCATGGATGCATGGCAGCTGCAGGGAGCTCTCTTACTTCATTTTTCCATGGCAACGGCCTCTGTTTCAGCAGATCCTGTTTCAGTTTTGGTAGCAACGTGCGGCTCTGCCAGCTCTGAACACATTCATGTGTTAAATAGAAGGAATTATTGCAAAATTCCTGAAATAGAATCATTGTCCTCATCACTTGCAATTATTATCAGGGCTGCAGGGGACCATGGAAGAGACGGGATGACAGGATTAAAAGGCCTTAATCTGTCCAGAGGGCCGCAGACAGACAAGAGCCTGGGGTTAAGAAGGCCAACATAGGTATGAGGGCCGTGAAACCCGAGGAGACCAGGAAGTGGTGCTGCAACAGCTCACATTAGTTTGAGTGAGAAGTCAAACTGAGGGTCAGACATTCAAGGCCAAGGGCAATTGGCCATTTTAAAAAGTGCCAGGCCATGCTGGCCAAGGTGACAATTACAGCATGGCCCTAAAGCCCTAATGAGAAGTGACAACTACAATTACACCATCCACACATATTAATGACCCACACAAAAAAATCTTCCCCACAACTCAGGCTGACAATTTGGGCAAAACCTGTGTATTACAACACACAAGAGGTTGGTGTGGCACAGTGAACACTGTCTTTCCAATTCTTCATTTCAACCAGGCTATTTTTTTCATAAGTAATATCTTATTGTCAGATTTTATAGCCGTTAAATACAATAAATTAAACCTTTAAGAATTAATTCAAAATTCCTTCTGGGGATATAAAACCTCTCAAAGTGTAAAGTATGCTCTCTGTGATGCTTTCATGGCAGATAGTGTAAACAGTTCTGAAAACTGTTTACACTGACTTTGTGG
>JAVQKG010231209.1:0-14306 GCA_036025885.1 Hypseleotris bucephala
TTTACTGTTGACAAGACAAACAAAATAAAGAATTCATTGACTTGACTGATGGATCTCTGATTGTAACCTGATGATCCTTGTTTATGTGGCACAGAAGAAATCCTGTATTTTATTACAAATTGCTCCAGCTCAGGCACATTTAAAAATCCTCTGCCATTAAGTTATTAGAAGTAGTTGGAAAATAAATTCCCCACATAGCCAATCCCGAAGTATAAACAACCTCAATACTATATATTGCAGTTAAAAATGCAATATTCAAATGCTGTCCCATTTATTTGTCCTAGATAAAAACAAGATATGTGTGCCGTTTTGAGATTTTGTGCATATCCAGACACCCACAAAAATTGAGCATAAGAAGGAAATAGGGACAGCTGATTCAAAACTGACCTAATTCATGCAGTCAGTGTATGTCCCCAGTCAGAGGATGGTCCCCAAAGATAATCACAGCATCTGGGTTTTCACCACCGCTCTGCTGCCTTTCATGTTACGCTCAAGGGACCCAGGCATTTTGTTGGCACGGCCAGTCCACACAGTTTATTTAGGATTCAGTACGGAGCCATAACATAAAAATTAAGGGTCATAAACTGTCAAAGTGCCTTTCAAACATATGAAGCTAAAATAAAATAAAAAATTCACAAATTCATTCATCTTTCCATTAGGGGTCATAATATTCCAGCAACTATGGGCCTTAGGCTGGGGACATCCTGGACAATTACCAATGAGTGGCAGGGCTGACACAGAGAAATTCACAGACAACCACTGACTCACACAATTCATTTTATAAGGGCAATTTAAATTCACCAAATTTCCAAAACATGCATGTATTTGGACAGTGAAAGGAAGCCAGAATACATGGAGAGAACACACGGTAACACAGGGATAGCACGCACCTACTCCACCCAGAAAGATTATGTGTCAGCCAAAGCAAAAAAATTCAATTGCAGAAATGCCATCTTTGCCTGTTAAGCATTGTTTACACATCTAAGCGGAGAAACAATAGATTAAACACATGATGTTTTTAGCCTCCAGTGCCACTCCTGTGCCTGGGCAGATGCTATTCATTTATTTCCATATTTCAACCTGAAAATGGAAGCACGGTAATCCTCAGAGATATTTATACCAAAGTGGAAAGGGGAAAACATAATCTTATAATCCCCAATAATGTGGTAATGGTCCCTCAAAGCTTATCCACACTAACTTACCCAGCGCTGTTTAATCACAGGTAGACAACAAACCCAATGTATGACTAATGCCCCCTGTGTAATAGACTCACCCTAACCTTGGCACATCATCACGTAAACAAGTCGAATCAAAAATAGTGCTTTCACATTTAAAATTAACACATAAAACATGGCTTTAAAACTCATAATACTGTACTGCAAAATGATAAAATATTGAAATAGTCTGTATCAAAATGGCAGCTTATCCTGCTATTGTCCTGTTATTGGTTGATTTGAAGGAGGAGGTGACTGGACAGGCTGGAGGAACTCGGATGTGAAGACTGCCTCTGCGTACTCCTCAACAACATCCTGAAACTCTGCAGCCACGTCGCCCAGCGCCTCTGACAACAGCTCCTCGGCCAGACTGGGGGGGCAAAAGGCAAAACAATCAGATATGATACAAATATCATATCAACATTTTATTAAGATTAACAACTGTCTAACACAGAAGACCACTGCTAATGATTCAATGCATATCCAAACGAATGTTCATTATAAGTGGGTGAAGGGCAGAGCATTAATTAATGCTGCAGCACGATTTAAGAAGCATCCCAGATTAGCAGATTGTTGTAAGGTCACATCACAATATGATCTTTAATTGCCTTATTGCACAACCTTAGGTCAAAATATTACATACACTAAAACACAAAGTGTGTGGATTCACACTTTGTGTTTTAGTGTGAATCCACCATTTTAAATGCCTTAGATAATTGGGAACTTTGACACATAGTGACAGCCAATAGTGACAGTAATATTTATCCCCATGGGGGTAAAAATATCACCAAAATCCATCTAATAGACAGATGAAATCGAAATAATGAATGACTGCATGGAACAATGGAATATGATGGTGAGTTTCTTTGTACAAAATCATATAATTACATAAGTACATTAGGTTGTAATTACTCTATATTCAAACAGAAATAGGTGAAATATTCTAGACATTGAAGTATCAAAGAGGCAACAGGTTTATCATAACCATGCTCTAGTAAGACTGACTGAGGATCAGCCAAAGGCAAATTATTGTAAACTACTGTGTTGACGTCGTTACTATAATGAAGCCAAAACTGTACAGCTGAAAATGTCAATATCCTCTTAATCCAGAAGTCCTCCGGTGGCATGGTTTTAGATTCACCTGGTTCAAAATAAAAAACAAACAAACTCCTGTTTATGCATCTTTTGCTATCCAATTGGTTAATCGAAAAGAAAATTATTTGAGAGATTAATCAATTAGAAAATAATTATTACATGCAGCCCAAGAGTTGTTGTTCCTCATTATCATATAAACAATGCAGTTAGAGTTCAAGAAGAGAGCTGCTTGTACTGCGGCAACTTAAGAATTCTCTTAGTTATGCAAATGTGTGAGTGGGAGTGCCAGACAAACAAGAGTGAAAACCAGAGAGAGAAATTCAAAACCATAAACTTTGTATGGCAAGGTGCATTACAATTAGTTCTGTGAAATTATTCTACCAAATTGTCGTTATGTTCATCCAGGTAATACTGTTATAGCCCTACTCAAAATGCTAAATGATTGACAGATAATTGGTAACTACATAAATAGTTTTATCTGTGATTACCTGTCTGCAATAGCCCAAGGGTTGATACCACCAGCCGCCTTGTGTGCCACAGCTCTCTGGTACGCCTCATAGTCTTCTCGGTATTGTCGAATATTTCGCAGCGTGTGGCTTGGCAAGGAGATAACTGCACTTTTGCTTCTTTGCACCGTCACTGGGAACATGGTGCTGAACCTGACCTGCTGTTCGACCTCTTCGTCTGCCTGTCTGGTCTCCAAGAGGACTCTGTCACAAAAGCAGAAAAATGCACATTGAAGGAAGCATAAAAGCGACACCTTTTCATTACCTGGATCTACTCTATTCTCGCTGCATGAACTGCTTTTCTCGGGGCAGAGACTGTGGAGAAGAAACAAACACATTTATTGAGGAGGCAACAAGGATGAAGTGTAACGCTGTGATTGAGCAGAGACACTTGCTGTGCCCAATATAAATCCCAGGATGATGAATTTAGGAGAGGTGTCAGAGTGCATGCAGTGAGTAGGGGCTCAGCTGGGCATTGCCATGGTCTAGCTTTATAATCCTCTCGGTCGACGTAGCCACTCTCAGTGCTATATTTAGTGGTGCCGTTGCAGTTCCCAAAGCAAAGTACCATTCTATTGTGCTCCCGGGCCTCAGCTGAACTTGCTTCTGTTTTGATTGTAAAGGCTACAAACCACGGGGCAGCCATAAATATGAAAGTGCCAGCACAGTCAGGCAGCTATGCTTCCAGTGCAAAATAGGTCAATTTACAGTCGAGTGGCCATCTGAGGACGGATGTGACCAGCAGCACAATGCAACCCCTCTGCAAATTTAATTTCTATTTTCGAAGTTGAAACAGCATCCACTCTATGATTTTGAATATTTGTGGGGATTTTCTGCATAAACTGGACTTGTCTCTGCTCAATATACATCACACAAGATAATAGTGAATATTAGATGTGTTTTGATTAGAATGCTTAAAGAAACAAAGACTGATCAAATAGAAATATAAAAAAATAAAAACTAATATATTATCAGACACAGACAGAAGACTATAATCATCCTTGTTTTCTGGTAAAAGCATGTCTTGTATAAAACACTTGAATTAGCTCCAATCCCAGACAGGCCGGAAAATTAGAGAGATGAAAACACATAAAATATTTACAATATTGCTGAGTGAAGCTTTCATCTTTTCATCAATTTATTTGACCTGCTGCAGGAGCTGTGGCAGGAGCAGTGGCAGGTCAGTCTGCCGGCAACAGCCAAAAGACTTGTCTCCTCCTCTCCATAGAGACATGCTGTACCTTATCTCCTGCTTTGCCAATGTCTGAAAAGATACAATCTGTACTGCTGTTGTCTAAGAGGTCATTCATTTGCGTTCATGTGAACACAACAACAAGAAGTAGCCAAAGTAATAAGTAAGCCAAGTAATGGCTTATGTTTTATGTATAGATTCTCTTCCTCAAATACACAATGCGTTCAACAGTGTTTTGATACTGGAGGAATAATTAGCATCTAATGACAGCTTGTGCCTTAAAAAGAATAACATTTCAAAGCTATTTTACTCTAATTGTTTTAAATGTATCCCATACATTTTTATATTTGTTCACAAAGAAAATCTCATAAAACTCCAGAAACAGCCACAAACATTACTTACAGTACGTGTCATATATATATTTTTAATTATTAATACTGGGTAGTGTGTTTTTTGGGGGGGACCCTGATATGTTTAATGTGATTAGAAATGGCCATTATAAAGAACCAGTCAGCACATGTGAAGAGCTCTTTCACACACAAACAGCTGAAATAACATTCTTTTATTCCAGGCCTCACCATTCTGCCACAATGAATAAAAAAGCACACATCGACATCTTTCAGCTGACAAAAGCTCTTCAATCATGTGCTCAGATGCTGGATTGGCTATTAATATATGTATATGTGTATCAATATTCATGTCGCTTCAGTATTTCAAGCATATACAAAATTAATTGGTTTGGGGTTTAGCATTACAATGAGCAAAACAGTCAAAAAAAGAACAAAAGGTGACATTATGCAAGCAGAACACTGGTGCTGTCTATTACACTGGGAATACCTTTGGACAAATGAATGTTAGTGTTAATATTTAGACATGTTTTAGCGGTAGCAAAATGTAATCTAACACATGGCAAACAAAACTCTTAATGGGATTCTGTTAGTCAGACAGTGTAGTAGAACAATAGTGCCATCCTCACCTTTTTATGCTGATTATCGTTGTGTGAGTGACTGGATGGATTCATTTACAGCAGATCAAACTTAGTCAGAAGTAAAAAACAAATCATATTAACGGTGTATTATAAAGTTCTGCGAGCTGAAACCCATAACTTAAACTATCGCATATTGTATTTTTGTTGATACTTCAGCTGCCCTGCCTATGTCAACACCCCCCAGTACTTCTACTTTACCCCCATGCTCCAAGTTCTCATTAATTGAATCAGTGGAGCAGCTGTATCCAACGCCAGAGGAGGGTGCTGCCATAGAGGAATAGACTCTGCCTCAGGTATGGTACTCACAGTGTGGGTTTTGTGTGATGAGTAAGATCCCCTTAAGGGAGACCAGGCCAATGTTATGCCATGTGGAAAAACAATGTGCATCACTGGAACAAAAGAACAACTTACTTAATATTTTATTCACTCAAAAGGCTTTATTTAACTATGTATAATCTCATTTCTATTTAATTTACATTAACAGTGTCTGAAATCCAATGGTGACCAAACCTAAGCATTACCAGTCTTATAAGCAAGCAACCTCAGATAGTGAAAAAGACAAGAGCAGCGTGACTGTAAGTTCAGTGTTACCTACCCAGTCTCCAAAGGTTTTTGCAAGATTATATCAGCAGCAGGGGTCTGTTGCAGCACTGGTCGTGTGAGTTGGATTGGTCGGGGAGAAGATGGCCTGGACTGCCCTTGGGTGAGCAAAGAGCAGAGTGTGATGAAAGTAATGCTAAAAAAACAAAACAAAAACCTTTGCAGCAGTGAAACATAAAAAGATCTTCTTATGGTAAATTAAATGTGGTCCTCAGTTTGGTACCTGTGTTTTCTGGTTTGTCCCAGTTACGAGGATCTACATATATAATAGAAGTAACTCTTCTCCTAACTTCTTCCTGATCCCTCTGTTCAGACAAACAAGAGAAGAATGAAATAAAACATCAGCAACATGCAAGCTAATCAAAAATAATGTTTAGTAATATTCTTCTTTGACGAAAACTTTATAGTTCCAGATTGTCATTAACAGATGCAATGAATAAAACATAGCAAACCATGACCTTTCCTGGTCGGAGTGACCCTGGTGGGTGGTTCAGTCTCTCACCTGTATTTCCTCCATGCGAAGCAGCATAGTCTCCAGGGTGCTACTGTGCATCCTACGCTGAGCCATGCCCTCCAACTGTCTGTCTGTGTCCACTGCCCACACTGCTCGAGCAGTGTCCTCCACCAGATCCTCCAGGAGAGCCTCACTCAGCTGCTCAGCACTTTCTGCAGACTAACCAAGACAACACTGGAGTAAGGAACTCAATCTTCAACTACTTTTATTTGAAAGGTTGTCTATTTTTGCTCACCCTATGTGCTGCGTGTTCAGTTAGTCTGTTATTTAGCGAGGAAGCAGATCTGGAGGAGGGCCCAATTTGCTAAAATCAAATCAAAAACATTTTCATCCTGAAGGTTTAAATAAATGAAGACAAACATTTATATATATGAAGACAACAAACCTCTGCTTGATCCAGAAAGGGCAGTATATTCTCAGTGGCCTTCTCTTCAGCTCGCTCAGCCCACTGAGTTGGCGAGATCACTTTAGACCTTTAAACCAAAGCACACCCACAGCACAGCTGTCACACAAGGAGTTCTGTAGCATACAGTATACCTTTACGATTCACTGCTTAAAATATAAGTTAATCTTAATCTGGTAATAAAGATGTACACAACATACTTTTAATCTTATTTACAATTTGATGCACTAGATAGAAGGTATAGAATTAAAAAAAATCATGCTTTTACATTACCTTAGATTCTGGATGTGTTGTTTCTCTTCTTCACTTAACTGGTGAAGCTCTCTAAGTCTCTGCATTGTCATCTTATCCAACCAAACTCTTCTGCAAAAACAATAAAAAAACTAATAATAATAAATCCATAATGCCTAAATGTTTTTTTTTTATTATGGTGACTCCATTAACAAATGGAAACCAGTTAAATTAATATGGTATTACCCAAGACATACTGTATTTAAACATTTAGTCAAGAGTGTCTGCACTAAAGCAGCACACCTTTAAATTAGCAAAAAAGAACTGCCCCAATCTTGCATTTCCCTAAAATTCATTTATTGAAATGACTTTAAATCTGAATAAGAATCCCACTATCGCCTGCGGCTCCTTTCAAGTGTGATCTAACAAAGAGGTTGGAAATAACTCAGCGATTACAGAGACTCATTAACATTTCCTTTCCCTCGAGTCAGTCCATTTATTTTCTCATTTGTCAAAACTCGTAATGTCGATATATCGAGGACTGAAGAGATGTACCTCAGTGCTTCTTCCTGTGCTTGGTTTCTCTTTTCAGATTTTAAAGATGGTTCTGCTCTAACTCTGTCTGTATCAGTGTGTTTGTTGGAGTTTTGTGGGGTCTTCTCAGGTGAAAAAAGACAACGAGGCTCTGGTCTCGGTCTCTGTTGTAGAGATCTGTAAAAAGAAAGAGAAAAAAATAGAAACAAATCATATCTCAATTCCGTTTCTTGTCACTGTTACTATTATTTATATGCTTATAAATTGATACAGAGGAAAAGAGCATAAAGGTGGACAGTTGAACTATAGTCAGAAGGTTAGGTTTGTGTTAAAAACTGTAGCTTGCAACAAAGTCAAGATTCAAAACCCTCACCGTTGTCGAGGAGGGGAGTGAGGGGATGTAGGGATCCAGGGCACAGAGTTATCTTTTTGAGGGGCCTGGTTCACTCTAAGACGAGATGAAACTGTAGGCTGGTGGAAACCTGCATGGTGCACTGGATTATGCTATGAATAAAACAGAAAGAAAATACAAGACAAATATCATTATCTTATTTTATATAGTATTTAGTGTATATATTTTATTATTTAGTTCTTAGATTGTAATAAATTAAAAAACCTTCATTAAATGAATGTTTTTCCCTTTATTAAATATAGTCTTCTTCACCAGACCGTCAGGTCTCTCTTCTTGCTCCCTCTGCTGGGCGAGTCTCTCCAGTCCAGCTCTAAGCACATCTCTTCTGTATGCAGGTGGATATGATGCTCTTGGTTTCTTTGATTTCATTTTCTTTCCTGTTAGTAAAAAACGGTTATATTTGCAAGTAAAACCAGATGCCTATATTCATAAATATGACCAGATCAGATGATATATTTTTTAATACCAGTAAAAAAATAAAACATACAATATAAAAGTGTAACAAAAACTGCTATCAGGCCTTCAAGCTAAATGCTCATTTGAAGCACAAGTCCCTGGTAAGGACAAAGACAAATATTGTACACATTATACAGTGTTATGTCATCTTCCATAGGAAATTTCTCAGTTCAATAAAAAAAACTGCAGGAGTCAAGTGACAGAAACAGCAGGAGAGCTACCCCGCTGCTCTTGTTATTCCATCATTTCTTTGTCTGTCCCTGCTATATACCCTCAATGGTCTGTCCTTAACAATCTTCAACGTAAATGCAGCAATTGTTTTAACTGCAGGATACCAAAGCACATATGTACCAAAGCCCACAGGTGATTTTCAAACACAGCACCACTAATAGCTATAAAACAATTAAATATTTACGTTGCCCCAGTTTAAATTGGAAACGGAATTGTCTTGGCAAAGGATTTTATTGAATTTATGATTTGTATATTTATAAAATACTGCAGAAAAAAATCAAAATATTTATACTATACAGATTTATCTATTTCTTGTATTATATCATTAGTGTGCAAAAAAAAAAAAAAACATACGAGTTCTGTGTAAACAAGAAAAAAGAAAAAAAAACTCACCCTTGATGTTTCGTTGGGGTTTTGCAAGTTTAGAACCAACTTGATGAGCTGAGGTGTGGGCATCTCCTGGTGCACTAATTGGTGATATGCTGCGATGAGACTCTCTGTGTGGAGGACATGCTTGGACTTGCATCTTTTTACACACCTCTTGTTTACCAAGGGCTGAATCTAATGTCTGATAAAGAACATTTATAAAATATGAATAAAGTAAACATATAGAACTGTCCTATAAAATGCATTTGTATGATAAAAAATTAAAAATGAACCACACCTCCAACTTTTGCAGAATGTCAAGGGCTGACTCAGGCACATCTTTATCCACCTCAACTTTAGCTGAGCACAAACATAGTTGGCGAATGAGCTGACCTAAATCTTTAAAATTAGGTGGACAATTACATTGAGTTGTATCTGACAGCTGCTGCATGAAAACAGTCAGAGCCCTGAGAGCACCACGATAGACGGCTGCAAGTCTGTACAGTGCTGTAGACTGAAAGACATAATGAACAATAAACCACACAACACAGTAATTAATCATTAATAAAAAAATACTTATGGTTCAAATGCATTGTAAACATACCTTTGCAGGTTTTGTTTTATGACAATAGCCTTTATCTAAATGTTCTTGGATTTCTTTTACCTATTTCAATAAGATTAGACATAGTTATTACAGTCTGAATAAAGTATATTTAAGATGCTAAACATTACCGTAAAAAAATACCTGTTGTTTAAGAACATAGATTATGCTTGCAGACCGGGCTGCTTGCTTCTGTTTGCGCATATTCAGTTTGCTTTGCTCTTCTGGCTCAAGTGGCTCAAGCACATTCTCCCCTGCTGACAAAAAGTAAAGGATATTGCAAGTAAAGAATTTCATCAATCAATCATAACATTACACATTTTCATAGGCCTAGTAGGTCATTGAATACCTCTACTAGCTAGCTCATCTGCTTTCTGGATGCACACATCCAGCCCATGCTGCAGCCTGTGTATCTCCTCATTTAAAGAACCTTGCTGTTTAGGACCAGGATCTCTGGTTGGTGGTGACAGACCAACACTGGGTCTGGGGGTAATAGGAGTTTTATGGGATGTATGT
This sequence comes from Hypseleotris bucephala, assembly GCA_036025885.1. Taxonomy (NCBI): domain Eukaryota; kingdom Metazoa; phylum Chordata; class Actinopteri; order Gobiiformes; family Eleotridae; genus Hypseleotris; species Hypseleotris bucephala. Next base: position 9,860 of record JAVQKG010231209.1, read on the forward strand.
CCTGACAATTTGTGTCTAGATTTGGCTACTCTCTCTTTTGGACTGGAGGTCTTCAACTTAACTATGCTTGGTGAAGCACATAGTTGCTGTAAGACAAGAACAAAAACAACCACAGTTATAAATAATAAAATGTAAATACTAAAACTTTGATCATACCTGCAACTCTACATCACTTGTTTCAAGGAAGGATGTTTTCTGAAAGAGTTTTGGTGGGGATTCGTTTTGAGATTCAAGCCGCCTTTGTCGTAGGTCCCTTTTGGCCAGTTTCACTGCTGCATGTAACTTCTCCTCAGACAACACTGTAAAGCTGACGGAGCTCTTTGTGTTATCTGTTAAATTGTTCTCTTCTGATGGAGGTAAAAGCTTCTCTATCACAATGGAAGTTGGTTGATTGACAAGAGTGGCTCGATTGCTGACACAAGCTGGAATGGCTTCATTGAATAATAGCTGAGGGGACAAACTAAATATTAATAAAAACATTATATAACTAAAATCATGGCATATAATTGACTTACCCCACAATAATAAATATTTAAATGAAAAGCTATTGACACTGTACTCATTAACTGCAGTAGAAAATTAATTTTCCTTCAGTGTACTAAAAAGGTTTTAAGATTAAACCATACATGTGTCATAATAAGTTTCATATGTTTTGATGTTAAACCGTGTACTGTAGCAGTTAGCTAGCTACTGACAGTTTCCTTATGCTTACCTTAGTTTCTGGTTTTGATGCTGAATTCACAACAACCCACTGCTTTTCTTGACTTGTCATCGGACTACTTTGCAAGAACTCCGCAGTCATAGTTGCAAAAAACGGTTTTCAGCGAGGTAAAAATACTTTTGCATAAAATAATGCTATCGACTGCTTAACCTTAGAACTTTCTAACAATGTACACGAAATTAATCAACAAAACCGCGTGAATCGTCGAGTCGACAACTGTTTCTCGTGTGGTAGCTTGCAAATTCAGACGCATTGGGAAACTAAAGACAAAATAACATATAAAACATGATTATCTTTTACTTTTATGTCTACCGTTAATCTTTACAGTTTGAAACGCCGCCATGACAACAGCCTCTAACGGAAGTAGTCTTTTACTACGGATAGTTGAAACAGTCAAAATAAATTGCAATCCATTTTGTGAAAAGTAAAACTGAAATTAAAAATGACAACATTGTGGGTTTTATGTGTTATAAATAATATTCTAGTTAATTCTTGATCAAATATGTTAACAATATTTGCAATTAACATTAAAATAATACTATCAGAAATGACGATCCCTTTAAGAACCTTTGACCAATGCGGAAACAGCACAGTCAGCTTTTGCCCATGGGTACAGCTATTTTGTACACCAGATTTTTCTTCAGAGCAACAAAACTTGGGTTGTAGGCTGAGTTGATTACCGGCGGATTAAACATTTCCAAATAATGTCTCGATACGAAGAAGTCACTGTGCATGGTTATGGTGAATTTTGTCAGGCTGTTGCTGAAAGAAAAGGGAAAGATATTTTTGCATACTTCTCGGGTGATAAAGATGCCAGTGGGAAAAGCTGGTGTCCAGACTGTGTAAAAGGTAACCAATTCATTTAATGCAGCTGTCTTGAAAATGTGTGTGCATAGTTCAGCTTGGGGCATATCGTGCATAGTGGAGAGCAAATTCATTCATTCATGCAAGTGTTTTTGACATGTTTTTGTATTTCAGCCGAGCCTATTGTGAGAGGGGAAATGAATCATCTTCCCGAGGACTCTGTTTTCATCTACTGCCAAGTGGGAGAAAGAGCATAGTCAGTATTGTTTTCGATATGGTATTTTTTGCATTCTTTTAAAAATAATTGTCTACCTAAATTCAAATGATTTATTTATTTTCTTAAGCTGGAAGGATCCAAGCAATGATTTTAAGAGGACATTAAAGCTGACTGGAGTACCTACTCTTCTGCGATATGGCACAGTAATTACTTTATATTATATAATTATATTACGATAATCAATATGAATCCAGTAAATGACAAATGTTTAATGTCATTTTCAGCCTCAGAAACTTGTGGAGGAGGAATGCTTCAAACCAGACCTAGTACGAATGATGTTCACAGAGGACTGACAGATCTTTCCTGCTACATCCATCCAAAACCTGTAATCTCATAATTGTTTTCACCTTTAAATGCAAAATATTAAATTTAGAAAACGTTTATATCGATGACTGATTTTATTCTTCCACATATAGCCTACATTTTAAAATTTTACATTTACAGTACTGTGCAAGGCAGGTTTGGCATGCTGGTATATTGGAAAAAAACTTAAATTTTGTAGTTTATATGCATTAGTTTACTAAATAGAAAGTGAGACCTCAGAGGAAAGTTAGTTTCAGTTATGTACCACACTTTGCTTCAAAAGTCCAATTTTGTAGGACTCGTATGTTGTCCCACCATTTCATCAATAGCTGTAGGCTGCTCACATCTTTCTGTCTCCATGTTAATACCAAACAGGCTCAGTGATGTTGATATTGTGTTTGTGAAGCTAATCCAGATGAATATTATGAAGATGAAGTTACTAATTAGAAGCCAAAGAAGGGGTGTGCAAAGTGTCAATAAAAGATTGGATAGTGATATGAAGTTAATCTGGGAAGATTTCTGAATCATGCTACAGCCCATTAATTTATGCTCTACTCTTTACTGTCATTTTTACTGTAACAATGCTTACTTTGCATTTTGAGACAACAAATAAAGTTAATCAATTTGCTACTAGACATTGCCTAAAACATTTGCACAGTACTGTACATTTTCATAGTTGCTTTTTGTATTCTTATCAGTAGAAAATATATTTGGAATCTTATAATGTATACTGTATGCAAAATCATCAAATAATAGTTCAGTGCCGCCAGATTAGAAAATATAAAATATTTTCAAGTGCGGATAATCATTCTTATATTTTATTTAACTATATTTTCTATAAACTCTCACATCTTGATGCTGCTCAGAGCTAAGATGAGTGTACTTTCCCGCTTTGTACGCTAGGTGGCAGTCTCTTCACTCAGTACTGGATATATCCAGGGTTTTCATTGATTTGTTTTAATATACTTCAATCATTTGTCATTTCATTATATCATTTCATTGTCATACTGCTTGAAATGCACTTGATACTAGTGTTTTATTCACTTACCATTTTCATATTCACAAATTGTCGCCACAAATTAAGAGTAGTGTACAAATTGCTTGGAGTATTAGCATGTAGCTTCTGAAGCCAAACCACCAGATGTCACGTTTTAAGTGGGAAGGGCTGTGAGCGCCGCCGCCGCTGTTGCAGTCAGGGGCATTTAAGCTAAGCGCATTCCTGCACAGCGCGCACACCGTGGAGGAAGAGGAGCGGCTGCACACACGGCACGGGCTGGGGACAGGACACAGGGCAGTGGGGAGCTCAAACCTCTCAAAGCGGAGGTGGACCAAGTGTCGGCTATCGCTCAGCACAGCGGTTATATGAGGAGCAATTTCGGGTGAGGATAAACGCGTGAGACTGTAGGCTGCTGCCATGTCGGAGTTTCTGGTGAATCTACTCGGGGAGCGGCTCGTCAACAGCGAGAAAGCCGAGGTGGACGTGCAGTCTCTGGGCGCCAAGCTGTCCCTGGTCGGCTTGTTCTTCGGATGCAGCCTGAACGCCCCGTGCAAGCAGTTCAATGGCAGTCTGTGCGAGTTTTACAGCAGGTTCAAAAAGAGCTCGGACCACAAGGACAAATTGGAAATCGTCTTTATCTCGTCTGATCAAGACCAGAAACATTGGCAAGACTTTTTACAAGAGATGCCGTGGCCCGCGCTACCTTTCAAGGATAGACACAAAAAGGTAAGATTGTAGGCATCACATGTGCTACAAGAAGTTATGATTTAGGCAAATTGGAAGAAAACATATATTTAGGTTACCACTGACCAGAAGCCAATTTGACATAAGCTGGTACTTTCTTTCCTATTGACAGGTGTATGCATACTCATCACCTTTCTGTCTCATTTTCAACTGATCAGTAACTTCATATGTCTGAAATCACAAACTAGTGTGTTAAAATACCATAATTATGCAAAATCTTGAATAGAAATCTGTAAAAATACAAACATCTAAATTGGGACTGACAGTTTAATTATTTTAATGTTATTTTAAAGGATCACAATTGCTATGTAGCCTATGCCATTATACAGTAGCTATAGATTACACTGTAAGGGGCGAAACAAAGGTAAAAGAAAAGAACATACACTATGTTTTCTCACATATTCATACTCACACACAGCACAAATTTTACCATACAATAAAATTACTTTTTTATTATATTGATTATTATAGGCCAGGAAGCAATCACACTTCTCATAATCTGTAGAATCACATTGTTGTGATGATGGCATCCATTAAGTCTGTGTGTGAAGGCCTCCCATTGTTTTATCACCCCATCTGCATCCTCATCATAACATAACAA
>JAVQKG010231229.1:0-14584 GCA_036025885.1 Hypseleotris bucephala
ACATCTTACACCAAGTGATACCGTATTTTTGCATTTTATGGTACTTTAAAAGTAGGTCTAAAAATGCAAATCTCAGTATCTTCATATTCTTCTGATAAAGTTGTTGAACCTATCTGCCATTTTGACATTTTATATAGTTACATTTTGCATCTCTATATCAGAGTACTGTATGTAAAGCACCAATAGTGATATAGATTCGTACCCACAGCTCTGGCATGAGAGTATGGTCAGTTTGTGTATGCAGCTTTTTCCGAATTAGCTAATTGCAGCAAGAAAAATGCATTGATTAAAAATACATTCTTTAATAAAATAAATACAAGGGCAATGTCATTACTGAATTATATGCAATTTATTTTGTATCAATCGTAAATCAACTTTACAGCGATGGCAAAAGGATACAGTGGATTTTTACACAAAGAAGCAGAACTCAATAAATAGTTTCCATTATTTCCATTGACAAGTCACTTTTTAAACCAGCTCCTGTTTGTGCGGATGTATCGAGGTCAATGCTCTACAGCGCCACCATGAGTTCAAGTTCTTTTATGACAAAATTTAATGGATAAGGAGTGAGTCGTCGTTTGGTTGTTTGTTTTTTAGCGATGTGACTATTGTCTAACATCTATCCTGCCTTAAGCCCAAAGTAGCTGGAATAGTTTATATCCACTTCTTCCCTTAACAAATAATAGAAAATAAATAAATGAATGGATTTAACTTTTTCCTCGGACCATCTTTTAAACAGGAAGTGATTTAAATAATTACAACAACAGCCTTTGAGAAGCTAAAGGACTCATTCAAACAAGTGAATATTGGATCAACAACAAAAAATGGGAGTGTGTTGTAGTCAAGACCATAAGCAATCTGTTGAAATAGAGCCTGGCTGCAAATACAATGTTGAACACGCTTTGTTCTTTGCGTTTGGACTTTTTTGAATTTTTACTTTGCAAAATTGAGATTTTTTTTTTTTTACTTTAACCTTTGGATAAAGCAGACATAAAGCAAATTTGACCATTACATGTTTTACTGTGAATTTAGTCATCTCATTGACCGTATTCATTGCAGACACTAAAAGAACTTTGCTGCAAAAATAAAACTCCCTGTGCTTGCCGTGATTCATGATTTCAGAGCATTGTTAACTATATTGTGTTAATAGAACATGATGTTGGTGATGCAAAAATAAAACGTCTGTGCACTTGTAGCCTGGCCCTTCAAAACATCTTTTTGACTTTGAGTGGTCTTGAATACAACACTGGAGGAAGAAAGAGTGGCAACTTTTTTCCACAAAAAACACAAAGGTGCTTGTAAAGCCCCGTATAACTCTGATAGGACTTGAATATATGTTAAGTCTACTACTGACAACAGCTTGGACGATAATCTCTGTTCAACTCCACTTTGGCTCAAACACTGCTATGGACACTGGCTTCTGCTGCTGGGATTGAGAAAGTCTTGACATTGTATCTTTAAAATGATCATTCTCAACTTGTTGGCCATTTTATTAACTGTTTACATCACAGGGAATGTTCATCATCTCGACGGAAGTATATACTATCCAGTGATTGAAGTTCAAAATAGAGAAGGCCATTTTTACCAAGTCAAATTTTAAGGCAGCATAGCTTTTTCTCTTTGTTGATTAGGTGTTAAAAGATAATGAACACCTGCACTAATGTGGGACAAACAAAACTTAGAGTTGTTCACATACAACAACTCATGAGCAAAAATATATCATACCAGACATTTCCCTTAAAGCCAGCATCAGAAAGCAGCTCCCTCACATCTCTACACAACCACTGGACTGTCAGGACTCTCTTGTGTGAAAACCCTAGATTTGACCGAAGAGTTTAGGAGAACAACAATAAATAGTCTTTAGTTAAAAGTTGGGCACCGTCGGTGATGCGCCATATTTCCTGCAATTTGGGACGGCATTGAAAAAAACGTTGGAAAATCTTCCTCCGTTTGCTCTGTACATGCGAACTATAGGAGTCTGTCAATATTTTCTCCAGACATGTTGCCGTCTTTTGTTGGATAATAATTATATACAGCTTTGTACAATGCAAAAAGACTTCCACAAACAAAAACTCAACATAAAATCCTGTCCATTTTGAGAAATATCCAAAAGAAATTCCCAAAAATTAGTGTCCCGGTAAACCGTCAAAGATCCAGAGAGTAGATAGGACTACAATAAAGTATTTTACAAGAAGCAGTCCTCCTTCAAATCTTGGAGTTTCTCAATTTGAAAGTTTCAAAGTGACTTTTTACTGGAGCCTAGAGAAAGCAACACACACAAAAAATCCAAGTCGATGCTAAATAGTGCCACAATAGTTTACATTCGTCCGACAGTGGGAGTACAACATGTATAGTCCACTGCTTGTTTTTGTTGATTAATTTACATTTGATTGATTTCTAAAGAAAGAAAGGAGTGAAGCCTTGGAGAATTTATAAAAAATTGAGAAAAATGAGAGGAACAGGGGAAGTCTATAGGCACAGAGGGACGGCAGTGAAGGGACAGCGCTGGGGAGGAGACCAGAGCCTACATCATTAACTGGAGGAAATGACTATGTTTCAATATTTTCAAATATTGGCAAAAAATGAACAAGATATAACAGAAAGGAATACCGGTTAGCAGCTTTACCTGGTCAAAGCAGGTTTATGAAAAGGTTTAGACTTAACATTTGGTAAACTGGTATCTTTTGACACAAATTAAGTGAAACAGATCAAAACTACAACTCTTCTAATGTTTAATCACATTAATACATTTTGTTGCCCAGAAAAATAAACATTTCTCCTCATTTTCTGCTAAGACTAAGAACATTTTAATGCCCTTTAGAAATATTAGATTTCAAAATAACATTAGTATATAAAAATATATCCTTTTTGTGTGACGGTACAAAGTGCTTAGTAGGATAATGAATTTCATAAATTGGCATGTATAATATATATGACTGGGGACACGTTTGTCTTTTAGCAACATAAAATTACATGGACTTTAAATTGATGAGCAGAAGAACATTGATATTTTTTTTTTGGTGAGGAACTGTAATGCCTTGATGAAGGTCTACATACTTCTAAATTCATGTTTTGTAGTGGTATTTTCCTCCAGTTAAACGTGCAGCTCTTTTGTATCTCTATGGAGTTTGCACTAACACATGTATATCTATATCGGGGTTGATTTCAATGGCGTTTCCTACAGGTAGATCTCCCGTTTGGCCGTCTGCCCGGTGGGAGTGGTGGCTGAATGGTATTCCGCCTGACTCAATGGAATCTCCTCCATACTGCAGTCTTTAGTGGTCGAGTCCCCTGCACTGTTGGTATAGGCACTATTGTATGGGGTCATGAATCGCATGTTGGCCACTTTAGCGCTCCGTTCAATGGTGCCAGTATTGGAGCTGTTCCTCTCGTCTTTGGGCGGTTTGGGACTGCCATTGGCCACCACTGTCTCCTGCAAATCCACATCTTGATGATAAGGCACAAAAGTGGAGAGTTTCGGGGTGTTTTTGGACAGGGTACCCGTCTTGCGGCTGGGGGAAGTGGGCTGCCCTGGCATCCAGCAGGAGTCGGAGTGGCCGAATTCGGTGCATTCACGAGTGCAGTTACCGGTCATGGCCACGTCAGGGAGAGGGCGCAGGTCTGCAAGAGAAGAAAAACAGAGAAAGAATGAGTACATGAGGTAGAAACTGTACTGAAACTGAAAATATGAGATAGACATGGAGTTTGGATGAGAATGGCTGAAGTCAACATTGTTTTTCCCCACCTAAAAGATATGATAATTAGTGCAGAATACTTTAATTTTATTTTTTTAGTATTCTACAATAATGTATGTAGTGTATTGCTTTTCAATGACTAATTTGAATGGATATAGTATAAAGAGAAAATATCCCACTTTTTGGACAGTAATGTTTATCATAATGTGCCTAAAATACATCCCAAAATCTTACAAAGCAATTCAAAACCAAAAATTTACAATGAAACTTTTAGACCATTTTGGCAACATCTAGTGGGTATTGTGTAGATTGCATTCACCCTAAATCTAGAATCTGAGTAGACTTTATCAAATTTAAAGTATCACCTTTGTTAGTCAGATTTTCTCCAACATAAGCAAAAACCAAAGCAGCAGACACAAACAAAACTTTCCATCTGCACTCCAAGCATCTTCAAATTCCACATAGATTTTACACTATATGTAAAATACCTTTCTCAGGCTATACCATTTGCATTACATTTGAAGTGTGGACAATCATATAGGCTTCTGCCAATGCAACTTTTTTTCCGTTAAATCTTTCCCTCACTGTCTTCGTGATGTGTCCCGGCTGAGCATGCATTAAAAACCATAATTTTAGCATTGAAAAGGTCAGTCTTGTAGGCCCGAATCTCAGTGCGTATGCAGAATATAACCTTTTCTATGTGCCGCCCGTGACATTAGATCTTTTCTTTTGATTCTGGAGGCTGCTTATTTCCCACAATGCACTGCGCCTCATGCATAATTGTGATTTTTGGTCCAGTTTAATCCCTCCCTTTCCTTATTCGGATTCAGGAAAGATGGGATGTAAAGAGGAGAAAAGACACGAGTAGGCAAAAAAGTAGTAGGAGATTGATAACTGCTGCGTCAGATGAAGACTATGTAAAGTTTGGGCTGTATTGTTCAAAGTTCAAGCCTGGTTTAATCTGGTCCAATGTTTCACTTTTTATGCCTTAAGTGCCGCAGAAGGTTTCTGGCTTTCCAATACCATTTTATTGGACTCAAAAAGACTCATTTTGCTTTAAACATGTACACCCAAAACAAGACAAAACCAGGTCTTAATCAGCGGTGGTCCACAAATCAAATTATAGTGCTTAAACAACTAAAAAAGAAACAAACTGGTTCTAAATTAATCATAATCCGAACTACAAAATATGTCCAACTACAGATAACTTTCATCCTACCTCAGATATAGTATAACTATAGTATAATTTCTTTCATTCAGTTCTTGATGTCTTTTAAAGAGAGTAAGCGTTCGCCCTTCCACCGGAGTTGTCGCCGGTTCGAATCCCTGGCCGAGTGGATATTGTCATTGTGTCCCTGGGCAAGACACTTAACCCTAATTGCCTATGAATGAACATGGTTGTGTGATTGGTGTCGGATGGGCCGTGTGTATTTAATGGTAGCTTAACTGTTTTGCTTCCTTGTGTTATTGTAAAGTGCTATTTCAATACTAATTGTTATATTGATTTGATTGGGTTTGACTGGAGAGGATAGTTTTTACCTTGTTCTAATTTGTATTGACTGCATGTGTTATGGCTCACACAAAATAGGCTATCGGCTCCATGCCAATCACTACCTCAATATACAGGAAAACATATAAATAATAAAACTAACAATATACTTTCTGTAAATATTCATATTAAAATTAAAATCTAAACAAAGACACTCTGTTTGAATCTCTTCCTTAGTCCTTTTTTAGTCCTTTCTTCCTTCCTGTTGTGTGGGCAGCTGGTGTCTCTATTGTTCATTGAAGATAAGACAGTGCCATTGTCATTGTGTGGAGGAACCTCTGCAGCCCACTCTCTCTGTACACACATAGGATTTCCACTCACTTTATACATGTCTATACACACACGCTGGTTCAGAGTAATTAAAGTTATTATAGAAGAAGCTGTCTTTTGTGTAGCGTTCTCACCAACATTTATTAGCAACAAATGAAGCAAGGATAAATGAACAGAATGAGTGGGAGGAGTGTGTGTTTTGAACACTAAGGGAAGGAAAGACTGAAACAAAAAGGGTAAAAGTAAATTGTCTTAAACGGGATTAATCCAAAATGAAGGAAATTAAGATTAACCTGTGGCCACATTTTATTTTACATTGTCTCATCACCTACAATGTACCTATATAATGGTTAAGGTTAGTGTTAAGGTTAGGGTTAGTTACAATGTAGTCACATATTATTACAGTTTGTTACACAGTGTATACATGTCTAAACCCAGCATTAAATACTGTAGTTTACCAGCCACACAAACTTGAGGGCCTGAATTCAGTTTTTAAAAAAATGAAATTGAAATTATATCTGTTAAAATGCAAAACCTGACTAAAAATTGTTCACATTTGTACCAATTTAAATTCCACTCATTTTACTACCACATTTAAATCTTTGTAAGTAGATTCCAAGGAACTTTCATCTTTAAGTCAATTTAACACATTTGGAATGAGTTTGTTTACCTAGAACTAATAACTTGTTTTAGTAAGACGTAAGATTGGATTTTACAGTGTTTTGTCTTTCTTCTCCCCTTCCTATTTCATATCTCTCCTTCATTCTCTTTTCCTTGGCTCTGTGTCGATTAATTAATTAGCATCTAATTGAATTTCTCCAAAAGTAATAAGTTGTTTAAGGCTGAATAAAGACTGACACCCCATACTTCTAATCTCGACTCGCAGTTTAATTAGAACCAGATACGGCAAGAGCAGAGGGATACACTTCCTCAAAACCTTATTGCAAATGACCAAGACGTGAGGGATTTATGGAAAAGTACAAGATGTGGGCTAAAGAAGTTTGAGTCAAGGCTTAACCAGAACTATACAAGAGTAGGATTTAGAAAAAGCAGAATTAAGGGAAAAATCCAAATAGCGATAAAATACAAAAGAAAATTAAAGAATCTAGACTAGAATTAGCCAGGCCTGCTGCAACTAACTACTTTTTGGATACTAAACAAAGATGTTAGTCTGGTCTCTCTCTGATCACATTCAATTTTAACTGTGAAGATTACAGATGTTTAGTGAACCGATCAGAAATGGTAGACATGGCGCTAAAGAAGCTTGTTACAACAAAGTCATTCTAGTAAAGTGTATATTTGAAATGGCCAGCAGTTTATTTTTCTGTGTTTTTTGATCTTAGTTAGTATATCATTTGTCCCAGTTTAACCAGTACTTAGTTTATTTTAAGTTTTTATTCCTCTACCCTGCTCTCATTTACTCTCAGGTCTAAAAAGGGCCAACAATGTCCTTAAACTCTAACCTTTTAAGGGTCTCAAACGTAAAAATGCATAATTAAATACATTTTGGATTGGTGTCTGCGTGTGAAAAAACACTAAGTTGTAAAAAGCTATTTCTCTTTGGCTTTTGTCTTAGTCTTCTTTTTCCTGGTCTTTTAGTCTTCAATTTTATCCCTATTTAACCTCTATTTAGTCTTTCGATTCCAAACCCTTCTTTTATTTAGCTTCACCCTTGCCTCTGAATGAATTGCTCTCATTTTAAACATATGCATGGGCTTCTTGTATTGAGGTCAGTTTGTGAATTCACCACAGGCTTGTTGCTCCATTCTTAATTCACAGTTTCTCTCTCATTCTCACACACACCCGAAGACGCGGTTGTGGTCAAATATTAATGAAGAGGTGCAATTGTTGTGGACGTAGCTTGGGGCCATTCTAGCATCGACTTTTTCCATTCGACAAAAACAAAACGTTACAAATGGTGTGGTTTGGATCTTTTCTCTCCGCTGTCGTGTTGTGAATTCGCGGGTTTGCCTCGCTCACCGGAGAGGCTTCACGTCAGTAAGTGTGAATTATTAAGAACTATTTGAAAGGTAAAAGAAAGGTGGGGTTGGGACGAGCGAGAAGTGAGAAGTAACTATAAAACCAGTCAGTGCATTTCAACAAGTCAAAAGTGGAATGAATTAGCAGGAGGGATGCAAACCTCTAAACACTGAGAATTTTAAATGTGCTATATTGTAATTAAATTTTGGCACTTCTATTAGCATATCACATTTTATAACGTGAAGTGATATCTATTGAAAACATATTCTATCTGGGAGCTGGTGCTTTCTTTAGATTGTTTCAGATAGGTTCACCGGTAAAGGAGTAAAATATGGGTAATAAACGTGAAACAATGTTGTAATTATGATTAAGTAGTAATTTCTTTGTAATTTGACTCTCTGTTAACTATTCACTCGCCTAGAGTGTTATAGGGAGAGTCATCGAGATAGATTCAATTACCTAACCATAGATTACTCATAATTACTTGGTTATTCAATATTATGCTTCTGTCTTTTTCCCATGCTAAATAGATTGCTTGAAATTGCAAGGGTAATTACATATTTATTACATGTTTATTACCATATAATTACTGTGCTGTAAAGTAAAGTGTGACCGGTTCATGTCAATTTCGGCCCTCTAAGCTCGATCTTCATAACTTCATATCTTAATTCAGTTTTTATTGCCCATCCCTAATATAGGCCACCCTGAACATTTTCATTTGCTGAGAATGTTAGTCCCTCAGCATACAAGAGAGTAGGTCATAAGGAATTGTAGTAGTTTGCATCTCAAAATTTGTGTTGACAGTTGCCTATACAACAAAGACTATGTTTCCATCACAAATCTTATTGAACACTATGAAATTGACTTTATACAGTCAGTGCTATTGAAACCTGGTAGTAGAGAGATTTGTTTTGATGGAGTTCATTGTTATGACATTGTATCCCATTTTCTCATTTACCCGGTCTAATAATAATTATGTGAGTGACAAGTCATTTGCTCCTGGTGTGATTCTGAACGGTTTGGGCCTTTATTCTCTCTTTTCTTGTCTGATGTTATTTCTGTTTACAGCAGGAAGGAGGGGCCGGTCTACTTCCTGACAACACATCAACAACATCAATGCAAAGAAACAGCAAACACTCTCATTACTATCATTTTAAACAAATGTCAGTTCCAATAAATAAACAGTGTTTATAGATGTTAATTAGCAGGTTTGTTTGGTCCAAATAATTAGTCTTTTGAGACTGGTTATTCTTATCTAGTCTCAGTTTTAGTCCTATTTTTCTTTTCTTTTAAACGTCTTTTAGGCCTGATTAAGTCCTAGCCTTTTGATTTGGTTTAGTTGTGGTCTAGTTTAGTAGTTCTATTCAATCTGGTTTAATTCTGGTTTAGTGGATGATAGCTAGAATGTTGGGTTTGTCCTGGTTTTGAGGTTAGTTCAGATCTTTTAAACCCAAACTATCTTGGTTTACTCAAATCTAGGTTTAGTCATATTTAACCCTGTATTTTTAATCAAGTATTTTAAGACTTCTCATATAATTCTGTTTTACTCTTGCTATAGTCCTTACTGTATTTGTTCCTCAATTTTGTTTAATTCTGGTTTTGTTTAGTCCTGGTTTAGTGCTAGCATTAGACCTAACTAAGTGTAGTTTCTGTTTGGAAAAAGCTAATTTAAAGTTATACTGTTTGTGGTCATGGTTTGATTTAATTTAATAAATGGAATTAATCCTTTCATTGTTCATTTACTACTAGTGTAAGTCTTGGTTTAGCCCTAATTTAGTCCCATTTTATTCCCAGTTTCGTAATAATCCACTTTAATCCCACTGTTAACCCAATTATCTCTTATTACTCCCATTAATAACCAGTTCTCTGTCCTCATATAGATACATAACCCAGCCTTGTCACACACACACACACACACACATTCACTACCCCCGGAGTACTGCTAAACCAAAACGGAAAAATTCAATTATCTGACAAAAGTGAATAAATTTACAGCAGAAGCGAAGGCCTGGGGCTGGAGCCATTTCCCACGATGCATCAGGAACAAGACGAGAGCTTGGGGGGGCGGGGTGATGGGGGCGGGAGGGCTATTAATGTGTTAGAGCTCTGTCACTGAACTAGACAGTAGAAGAGAGGAATAGGGCTTTACAATGAGAGCTGCTGATAAAATGAGCCCCAATGGAAGTCACTTAAAAAATAGAGAAATTCAGCAAATTCGAGGAAAAATGTGTTATTATCTGGGGTGCATAGATGTAGAATGTATGCATGAACTTGTGGTGTTTCTGTGGGTTCTCTCCAAGTGTCCAAAGGCATAATAGTTAGTTAATAGGTCTATATTTTGTAGTAGTACTGTTAACCAGTGACCAGGGACCCTGTGCAGTACAGGTATTTTTTGGTCGTGATTTAGCCTTTGTTTAGTTCTGGTTTTGAAATGGAATAGTACTGGTTTAAATACATTTTTGTAAAACCCAGGTTAGAACTGATTTGGGTGGAATTTTATTTTACATGTTATACTGTGTATTAGGTTGGACTTAATGAGGTAGAAACAATGCAGTTAAGGGCTAATAATAAATAATAAATAATATAAATAAATCATAAAGTGTTGGTGCTAGTTTAGACCGATTTAGACTTCCATCAAACCCTGTTTAGTTCTGGTTTGCACGTTTTTATGTCCTAATTTTAACCACTTTAGTGGATCATGGGCAACTCCAACACCTACGCCTGTTATATTTTATTTTTGACCATTGATATTTCACTTTCTGCATCAGTATGCCACCACTGCAGTGCAAAGAGACCATTTTTTAGTTATTGAACGAAAATTCTAGTCTGGACCAAGCTAGGTGATCAACCTGTCATATTTTATTCATGTTTAAACATGCAAAGACACAAGGAGAACATGCACTAAGCAGTAAATTCAATCCAGGACGTTTTTGCTGTACGGAGACAATGTAAACACCTGGCCAAAAAATAAAAAATAAAATAAAACATCTTTTGAACAACTTTAAATTTTCATTTAAAGCCATATTGTGATCTTTGCCACTCAAAGACAACCATACACCTGAAACTACAATCATCCTTCACACTTGTCTACCTCTGGCCAATCCAGTCAAACACAAATCTATGCTCCTCACTGGTGCATGGTTCCTATCTTGTTGGTTCTCACTCTAGGCTGCATCTCTGTCATTTTTCCTCCTCTGTTTGTCAAACGTACTTCTGCTCCCGTCTACCGCTCCGAGCCACTTCACAACACGACAAAACCAAAGAGGCGTCCGCGGATAGATGGATGGCTGGCGTTTGGAGTTTTTCTCACATAACCGTAGATTGATGTAGACCAGATGAGAAAAAGAAACAAGTTTGACAAGCGGTGAGCAGGTAGCGTGAAGTCTCGAGGGAAATCTGAACACGTTTATTCACATGGACAGCAAACGTTTGTCATTTTACACGCAACAAAACGAAAAAGACACTACAAGGTTTTCGCAAGTCACTGGATATCACTGGATACAGCATTCAATCAGTGGATTTTCAAATAGAGAATGCTACACAATTTTATATTGTGTGTACATCTGAATTTGAATCAATCTTCCAGTTGTGGAGTTAATTCTCTTTCTATTAAGTCACAAAATGCTTGATCTCTCATTGGTAAATAATTAATCAAACAATTTTGGTGCATCACTGACCCCTTGTGGATGAGAGTTAGTATTTTGCCCAATCACGCAATAAAAAAAAAATAAAAAAATGGACACATCTATAGTATACTAATTCCAGATTAAGATCAGAACTAAATTGGAACTATACAGACATTGTAGAACTTAATTCTGGTTTGCCTTAAACTGAATACTGATTTAGCCCTTATTGAGCTTTTGTGCCAATCTAATCCAATTCTTGTTCTTTCATGACTTTTTTGTTGTTGTTTTATTTATGATTTAGTCCCAGCTTCCGCATGATTTTAGTCCTCACTGTTTCACTCTTTGTTTTTCCTCTTTATTCAACTTAAATACTTCAACTTCAAGTCAATACTCAAAAAAATTATCAAAAACAATAACAGCAACAAAATAATAATACAGCAATTTGTTTAATATCAAATTATTAAGAAGGAATATTGTTTTTTCTGAAGTCCACTAAACCCCTAGAGTCTCAGAGGCTTGTTGCATGTGTCTATTTCTTGTTTTTCATATTTTTCTCCATTCTTGTCCCCCTCTGGCTTCTCTCTTATTTTTTTTTTTGTTTGTTGGTAGGTGTCTGTAGGGAATAGAGACGTGACGCTTCACTACTATAACTTTACTGGGCTTTCAATCCAGCTTTTCACAAAAGAGAAATGTATTTGATTTGTTTTGATTAATATAAATAAGTTAAGTTACCAAAAGTACATAATCCCCTTTTCTTTATTTTATTTTTGTCCACTTTTAAACTTTAAGTAACCAAAGATCGAATTTGAATCTGGGACTTTGCACTACCAGTGAAGCTATGGTTGATGTCTTCCAGTGACTTTTTCCCATTAAAAAAAATTAAGCTAACTTTGTGAATTAAACCAGCTTACATTGAATCCAACTTGACAAACATCAACAAAAACAGTACAAATCTGAAAAACAACCAAAAATATATCTTGTTGCTGTAGTATCTTCAATCAAACTCGCTTTGTATTCTTTGCAAACAACGACAAAAGCATTGGTGATTCCCCCGAGATATCAGTGTGATTCTCCGCTCCGGGCTAAACCTGACCTAGCCAAACTCACATTGTAAACAAATGCACAAAAAACGCACACAGAAGGGGTCAAAGTTCACCAAAACGCCCCAAGCACAACTAAGGATGCATAGACAGAGATGCTAGTGCTAACTCCGCTGGGAAAACATACCTGGATACACTTCTACTGTTGTGCATACCTGAACATAAAGGTCTAGTATTCCCACAACGCTCAATTGTCTGGTCTAATTAAAAGATACCGGGGTTTTGGCATAGCAACAAATGGTATTTTGCTTTTAGGTTTACAAGTCCAAAGATTTGAAGGTTACATAGTAAAGTAATGCAAAAAGACATGAATGATTTATGAAGAATGGTCTTAAAATGGGACTTTGTTGAATGCACTGAAAAATATGAGGCGATGAAACTTGCCACTAGTACATAGCAATTGGAAAAATGTACAACATGCTATTAGCTGATGTTGTTGGTTTAGGTCTATTTTTATTCCCTTTAGTATTATTTTATTGGTAAATGTACCATTTGAGTTTTGTATGTGTATAAGTGTCTTAGGCAAGAGTTTGTGCGAAAGTGTAGCTGCAGAGAAATCTATTTGACCAACAAGTGAACTCTATTTCATTTGAGTCCTGATGCAGTTCATGGTTTAAGCAAACAAATTCAAGCAAGAAATAGTAATACTGTACATATATCACCCAGTGCAACGCTAGTCAACCGGAAAAAATTAATGTAATTTTGAGTTTTTCTTCATATATTTTAGGTGTAGATGTTTTTCCTTCCTAAAGCTAAACTATAAGGTGTAGTGCAGGATTTTTTTTTCTACAAAGCACAGTGACTAAACCATAAACAAATAGGATGTTAATCATAGCATCATCATCATTCATGTGCCCTTGCGCAAAATTTATTTGATCTAAGGCAGTGCTTCTCAAACACTGGGGAGGAACCCCAATGTGAATTGCCAACATCAAATGGACAGTAAAAGAAGCAAAAGTATTACAAAAATAGAAATGGCATTATATACGACTTTCCATTTTTAATATAGAAAATACAAAAATTACCTAATAACCCTAAACCAAACAAAAAAGTTGGGTTGTGGTTATAATGGTCAAACAAAATTTGGGTCCCCTTAAAAAGAAGTTTTTAGAACCACTGATCCAAAGCACTGCATAGTGTTTAAAAAATGCCACCTTCATTCAATTAGATGTACAAGTTTGATACATTGACAGTAGTGTTTACCAATGGATGAACCAAGGCTTAAAATAATCCTCTCCATCTAATTAAGACCATGTGCATACTTGGATTATTTCATTACATGGAGGGTGACCCCCCCCCGACCCCCCCCCCACCCCCACCCCTCCCCCAGTCCAGTTTGTGTAATCTCCATATCTGAGACCTGGAGGAGCTTGAACATCTGTCTCTTCCCAGCCTGGTGTGTAGTATAGCGTGCAGGCAGCCATATTGTCTTCATGTTGGTGTAACGGCTCTATTAGCTCTGTGCCAAGGCCAAACAGGAAGTGACACGGGTGCTGCACAAGGCCAAACAGGAAGTGACACGGTGGCTGCAGGTACAAGCCTTCATGTCCAAATGCATCACACGCTCAAATGGCAAACAGAGGAGACAGCACTACTGCAGTTCAGAGGAGAGCAGGCTGGACCGTACGTATAAAGGGGGAATATGCTGGTTAAAAAGGATGGGGAAATGTAGTGAATTTAAAGTAAGAATATATATTTAGTAGAATGCTAAACCATTCACAAGGGGGTCAAAAGTGTATTTTTGTTAGTTCCAGGCCTTGGTAGATGTTCAGGGTTATGTAATGAGGAAAATCGAGTCTAAAATGAATGCAAAATCAGTACAATAGGCAGTTACGATAAGAAAACTTCATCCTCAAGTCTCCTCTTTCGGCCTTCTTGCTGGCTTCTATTCAATATTTAGTAAGTTACAAATTTTGAAACGCCAATATAGGCTTAGGTAAACCTGTCTAGCATTTACTTTAACCATATTTACTGTGGGGATCGAAAGTTTGGGCACCCCAGGTAAAAATGTGTGTTAATGTGCATAAAAAAGCCAAGGAAAGATGGAAAAATCTCCCAAAGACATCAAATTACAATGAGACATTCTTATAATATTTCAAAAAAAGTTACAAAGTTTACACTTTCAAAACTAGACCCAGGCTGTCGTAAACGACAGCAAATGTATATCGGCGAAACGCCCCATGCGTATGTGTCAACTGCTATAAGACCGACTGCCTTATGGCGGAGGAGGTGGTGGAAGGGTGACTGCCATTCTGCGCCTACTGCCTCTTCTGACCATCACAATCATACAGGCACACTAACACACTCATTCATAGGTAAGGTGGGTTAAGTGTCTTGCCCAGGGACACAACAACAGTATACGCT
>JAVQKG010231267.1:0-28440 GCA_036025885.1 Hypseleotris bucephala
CCAAAACATAATATATGTAAAAACTACTTATCATATAGTTTCAGCATCTACAAACATGTTCTGCAAGGCATGTGATTCTTGGGGAAGTTTAACAATTATAATTTTTTTGTCTTTTTTCAAGTGTGAATGCTTCCAGAGAAGTGCTTGTGAACTAAATTTTGGTTTTAAAAACAATATTGTAAATCTAATCGAACTCACAATATTTGTCCTAAAAATCTGAATTTGGCTTTTGAATATAATTCTGCCTCACAATATAAATGTATGTCTTTGGACAGTGGCAAGAAGCTGGAGCAACAATACATGTAAATGTGCATTGGTGAAAAGCATAATTGACACTCATTGATTTGTTCTCGTTTTGATTCGCATTTCTCTTTTGCACACGCCTCAATGCATGTGCAAATCATACTGGCCATTATGTTGCAGGTTGATTCTGTGTAATGCTCTGCAACTCTTGTCTTTTAACAATAGCGCTTTTAGGTTGTAAGTACAGTAGTTTAACCTGAGCCCCTATTTAGTTTTTGTCTTTTTGTTTATTGATAGCTACACTGTGTTCTACCAAATTCCCTGTAGTCTGTTCTTCACTTGTTAATAATAATAGGGTTGTTACATAAGGCAGTAGGTGGAGTCTACCCAGCACATCGGCGCCTTGCTCACCGGCAGACGGGCAGGGCGTGCGGGTGTTTGTCTGCCGCGGAGAAGGTAGGAGGAGGTTTACACATTTTCAGCATTATTGGCGTGCCCTGAGGGAGATCCTTGCACATCCTGTTTCTGAGGCGTGCTCATATATGGATGGCTTCCTCAACTCTACTTCCTGTACGCTCCTCCCCCTCACACGCACACATACATACTCCTACAGTCAGTAAAGAGGAAGTCAGGTGGTCCATTTGATCAGCTCTTCCCATACACTGATGACCACTAAGGGAGGTCCAATTATGGTCATAGTCGACTATAGGAGTGTGAATAGTATTTGCATGGTATAGCTTTTAGCCTTTGGAGCAACAGAGGAATGCATAAACAGGTTTTCCCATAAATGATTCAAATCAGTGCCTGTAATTCAAACAAAGATAAAAATGCATTGACCCACTAGAAATAAACCACACATTACTGGTTAGTAAATAATTTTTTCCGCAACTTTTGAGTAATTTCAGTTTTCAAAGCATTAGATAACATAAATGCGTATTAACTAATGTTTATCATAATTGAAATGATAAGTAGGTGATATGCATTGGTCCATGTAATGACATTGACTAGCTTGGACCATATAACGACAAGTCATAACAGTGTTGTTTCAAATCACTTCTTGTATCTTGTATTTGGTTTTAGATTGGTGTTTTAAAGATAAAATTTGTGTGAGAATGCTTTTGACAATGGTAGCATACACAGCAACAGTGTCACATTACCTTTATCTAAACATGAGATAAGCGGTAATAGTTGCACAAATGTTTTGGGTTTAAGAAAGTTGTGTGGAGTCAGTAAATCAGTGGTTGACACTTTTGCCTTTGCAAGCAAGATTAAATAGTTGTGGCAAAACTGCAAGCAGCATGCAACTTTTTCTGTTAATAAAGGAGAGCGAGATGGTTCTGCTGCTGAGGTGAATGATGAAGAAGAGTGAGATGGTTCTGCTAATGTGGTGGTGATGTAGGAGAGTGAGATATACTGTATCTTCTGCTGAGGTGGTGATGGAGGATAGTGACATGTTTCTGCTGCTAAAGTGGTTATGGAGGAGAGTGAGATGGTTCTGTTGCTGAACTGGTGATGGAGGAGATTCAGATGGTTCTGCTGCTGAGGTGGTGATGGAGGAAAAGAGTGAGATCATTCTGCAGTGATTGGTGGATTGTCACTGCTATATAAAAATGCCCCCATTACCTTATATAGACAAAACGCTTCAATTATTGCACTATAAAAAATCTCTGTTGCTGTATGTATGTTCACTCTCCCTGATTCAAACCATGTTGTCCAAACAGACAGCCCTCCCATGTTGGCATCTGCAGCTGTTTGTCCCTCATGCCACTGTCTTTTCTCAAAACATGAAGAAGAAGCACTTGTTTTCTCTGTAAATGACCACACAGATCTGAACGTCTCAGAAAGCTTTAGTTTTCATATGGAACATCCTGCTTCTCAGGAATCATCGCCCACTGCTGTTATCAGTCCAAATAAATGTGCTGCTGCTGGAGATTTACATTTGTGTATGTGTTTCTCTCACAGGAAGCAGGCACGAGAGGACTGGGTGAGGATACTGTGAGATCTATATATATACCGTATATAATAATGCAAACACTGAAATATGACCAAAATCAATCAAGAGCCAATCGCCAGGGCTTAGACTTCCTACCCCACAATGGACAGATACATGGAGAAACAACCATTTACCCTTATATTCATCCACTTAGGGCAGTAGGATAGAACCCATGAGGAGAACCTGAGATTGGAACCCACAATTTCTTTGCTGGGAAGCGGATGCACAAGCAGACCTTCCAATACAGTTATACATGTTTAATTTCATAAATGCAATCAGAATATCCGTACATTGTTTGACCACTGGGAGTATTTTGCAACATTGGGATATCCCCCAAGACATATTATTACTGATACTGTTCATTTTCAATGGACATGCTTTGTAGTATCCCAATTTAATTCAGCCAAGATCACTTTGATTTTAGCACAATTTTAGCTATTTTAGACTTTGTATTTTGTGTTATTTTTTATGCTTTAAATACTCAATCACTTCTCATTTATCAGTGCTGCCTTTGAAACTGGACAATTATGTGGACCATTTGGGAATTCTGCAAATGCAAAGATTGCGTTTGAAGTCAGTTGAGTTATGCAAATATTTAACTAATATTACTGGCAGAGGGTTCCAGTATGTTGCTTGTGGTCATGTGTGGCTTGATCTTGAATGACTTGTTACTGTGAAATGAGGAGCAATTGTCTCCTTCCCTTTGACATATCATGAGCCTCTTCACAACTGGGTCAGAGCAGATCCTGTTTCTCTCACACCAGCCTGTCTGACAGGTGCCACACTACCTGCGCTATCACAAGAACACCTCCAGTATTTACATACTGTATGTTCACAGCAACATTGGCCCATATACTGACAAAAGTGTGACGATCACACTAACAACCCATTTCATTTACTAAAACTTAAGTATGTTTACCACAATAGTATTCTGCATGTCAACAGAACATTTAGTGTGCTGCAATAGGTATCAAAGAAAATGAAAGTTATACTATCTGACCTACATTACAAAAAGTGGTCCTTGTTTAAAAAGGTCACACATATGCCCTAAACACATGCTTTTGAATCTAGCCTGGACGCTTGGATAGCATCTATTTTGGGTGGCATAGCTTTGAATGGGAGGTGTCCCAGAGCTGTTTTACTTATGCAGTGAATAGATCTTGCTGGTCAATGATCAAAATGGTAGGCTCCATGCACAGTATGTTGTCTCTTTTGCAGGTAGTGATGATTAGAGGAGGGTGTGGCCTCAGGGCAGATGTGGCTATTGAGGTAGCTCACCACCACTGTGTGACTATGGAGCGAAAGATTAGGCTCAGTTGTAAAGCACTTTGGGTATCTTGAACCCTAAACGCTATATAAATCATAGCCCCTTTTTTATGAATCAGTTAAGACCAACAACAAATCAGTTTCCTCAAGAGAATTACATTAAAGTTCATCTGACAGTTGGGCAGGGTCACTTATTAACATTCTTCATATTCCATCCTTTCAACTTGTCCAGAAAAAACCCTCTATTCTCCCATCTTGCACTGTCTGGCTTTCAAGCTATTTGTTTTGTCACAAGTTTGGAATTCCATGCACCTTGTTGTTTGTACTTAGAGCTAGCAAACGTGTCTTTGACAGTTACCCTTATGCTCTCGGGACATACCCCTTCCTCTGAAAACCCACCCCTACCCCACATGCCTGGCATTCTTTCTGCAAGCCGCTCCTTCCTGCTTTGATATGCCTTTTTCCTTCCTTGCACCAGACAGTGGCAGCGTGCATACTTTCCGTGTCCAGAAATAAGTTGTTTTTAATTGTGTGTTGAGTGTACAGCTGGTGGTCCAGTCACAAAACCCTTGTCTGATTGAAGTGAATTAGGGGCGGTGTGCTGCTCCTAACTGCGGGCCGCGTTCCATTGGAGTTACACTGGTCTGAAAGACAAACCGCTGCAACCGACGCATATTTTCCCTGTGAGATGGTGCCGCCAGTGATTTTGAATGAATACAAGGCTATAGCGCCTAACTCGTCTGAACTCTGTGCACCAGGCTAGACTAGGTTTTTGAATAAATAATGTAGGCCAGTGTTAGATGTGAGGTAATGTTTGGGTTTGGGAGGGTGACTTATTCATTTTGGGGAATTTGCACTTCAAAGAGTTGGAACAATAGCCCCATTTATTCTGTGGAATATCCCTGCGTCTTACACCTGAAGTCTTCATAAGGTCAGATTGAGAATCCAGCATCAATGAAACAACAGTGCAATAAATCAGTGGCAGATTTAGTGATTTGGGAACTCAAGGCCAACATGGGCAGGGGGCGTTGTAAGTGCTATCTGAAAATTCTCTTGATTTGTTAGTGCAAAGCAACCAGGTTGTTTTACTATCCAGAGAAAAAGGAAAAGTTGCAAAAGATGTTATGGCTTTGTAATGCTTGTTTACCATATTAAGTTTAATAATTACCAGGGCATATTTATTTTAGGTTTCATCTATGGGGTCCTGGAAGCTTGGGATTGTAAGCAGCTGGCTACTTTTGCCCAATGGTAGCACCACCTCTGCAAGAAATAATAATGTATAGGGTGTGCATGTACTGTATACTTAATTTAGTAGACTACTTTACTAGGCCAATTTAATATAGTACAACTGCTCAATTGCTTAAAACAAAAAGCCAACCAGCCTACAACATGGCAACAACTCAATGCATTTAGGCAGTATGAACCAGAATAGGTATTTAAAGTGACAGTTGTACTTGGATTAACTACAGCCCTATAAATCCATGTGAATTTCAATTTTTGATTTGATTTAACTTTAGCTCTCTTTGACTGTTTTTTATCTCCAAAGCACCTGAGTGAACCTATTACGTCACACCAGAAACCCGCTACGCATGAATAGAAATAGCGTCTTAGTTTTCGCTGTGTCAGGTATGATAAAGCAAAAACGGTAAACAAGATATTATTGGTGGTAGAAAAACAATATCATAGTTTCTTCTTCTTTCTGCTGTATTTCTTTGAGCTCATTCCGTAAATTAACAGTTGAGAAGCAATTTGGAAGACTCATTCACCTTTTTACCTTTGTTAACTTGATTTGGGTTAATGTAAAAAAGTAGCATTTTCCCTCTTTAAATTGTCTGAATAAGCCAGGTATCTGCTTGTTGTATAGTTAAATGTGGTTCTGCTAGTTTCTAAAGTAGGTTTGGCATATGTCATTTACACAGATTTGAGGTCATTTGTGGAATGCTGTAGTATTTTCAGTATTTGCACAGTGCCCCTCAAACTGAATCCTGTATGCGTGTGTAAGGGCTAAGCTTGTTGTACACTGGTCGTATTACGCAATACTACTAAACCACGCCTCCATCCAGCAACTTATAAAATATTTGGGCTGGTAGTGCATGTGAGGACATGGGTCAAAGGAGGTAATGGGAATCCAAAATAATAGTTATTTGGTTTAGAGAAACAGACAGGAGTCACAGCTTGATATCAAACTGCAAAAGGAATGTTAGCTGTGGTGGGTTAATGGCTGGGTTTCATATAATAGTATACCCAGAAGAAGTGCATATTTTATGGTTTCATTTTGCATTAAAAGGGTTCAAGACTGTGAATTGCTGGTTAGTTCAGCTTGGTGCAGATATTTGCTTTTTCATGTTGGGTGTCATTGGTGGCTGGAGTAACTATAGGTATTAGGCAGGCAACCTTTAAGTTGCATATCATACGTTGTATTTTGATCCCCACTCATCCTTAGTCATTCTGCCTTTGTGTGATTGATGCCTGACAGACCATTGGTGCAATATGCCTACTTTGTTGCTGACATTAAGAATAAACTTTAATATTTTGCCTGTTGAGTGTGATCTGCTAATGGATGGTCTGCCCTATATTATATAAAGTGTCACATGTGCCTCTGAATGTTTACACAATGTTATAATCATAATGGTCTTCCTGCCAGTCAGATTTTTATTAGCAGTTTGCAGCCACACAACCTATTTGACTTTTTCAGTGTTACGTTGCATGAATGACCACTTCTGGACAATGAATGAACTCCATATACGTAATAAAGTCACTTTTATTAAACACAAAACAAACATTTAACCAGTGTTTCTCAGCAGTGACACTGTTTCTGCGACGTCATGATGTCAGCAGCAGTATTTTCTTGTAAATGATTTATTGCTCTGATAATGTGTTCAAGTGTTCTGTGGACTTTTTATTGTCTCTTCCCACACTGACAGCTGTGTGCAGTAGAGCTGCAAAATTTAAGAAAAACATGCATCATACCATATTGTTGGGGTGCATTTAGTTTGACAGATGTTGATTATGTGATAAAGATACATTTGTAATGTATAGTGCAGAGAAGTCTAAAAAATAGAGGCTTGTTGAATTAAAAGTCATGCTGAAGTAGTCCTGTGAGTGGATTTGGTGGGGCCAAGCAGTGGAATGCACACATAAGTCAAAATGACAAAAGATGTATGTTGCGCTTGCAGCATTTCTGACATTAGCATGTATGTTAGCATGAGTGGGCCTCAGCAGCAGGCGGGAGCACGTGTGAGAGCTCATCTGCTGCATGTTCTCTACATGTGACCGCTACTCTGCACACTCATTTACACTGAACACAGCACGCACTGTGACAAGTACTCAAGACATCAGCACAGGGAGATCCAGGTCACATGAATGTGTTTCTGTTCATCAGATGAAAAAAGAAGAAAGATATGTTTTATGTATGTACACATTTATGTGCACATACACTTAGTGCTTCAAGTACCTATGTAACAATGGAATCGTGCAAGGAATAAACAAAAAATAATAATGTTAGGTAAGATTAGGTAAATAGGATTAATTGAAAGAAAATATCACAATCAGATTGTATAATTAAGAGAAAATGTTAATTTATTAATTTTCTTACTCATTTCTAATAGTGTATTTGCTTATTAATTTCATTATTACTTTATAATTGCAACAAGCAATGGCTTGGAGCCAGTGTCACTTTGGGCGTAAGGCAGGGTACAGGCTAACAGTCTGACATTAACATGCTGTAGTGCCATGTGTTCACACAACTGTGTGCACTGCTCATTTGCTGCTCTAGGGGGCAAAAGGTCATTCACACAGTGGACCACACTGAAGTACAGTTTCAGTAATTTCACATTATTAATAGTAAACCTTTCAGCAGCAGAAGAAGATTTAATATTTTGTGGCTTGTATTTTAAAGAGGGAACATTAAGGGAGTCTGTCTGTGTCTGAAATACATGCTGTCCTGCTCTGATAGTGATAAGGTGTTTTCCTCTTGGGTCAGTGGGGGCAGTGGTGTTTCGAAGGATTAGAAGTACAACCACTTTTGGGATCCCTTGGAAGGGAAATGACCGCTCTTTGGCACACTTGGCACATGATATACTGTATAATCCTTACTTGAGCAAAAGTAAAAAGTACAAGACTACAACTAAAAATTTGCTTTTCCACAAGTTTTACCTGAAAGTAAAATTACTTTTTGTGACAAAAATATTATTGCAATTATTCTGAAAAACCAAAGTAGGATATATCAACAGCTGTTTCCTGATTTGGTCAGACAGTGTTATAAGGTTTTAGCTTTTATGCATCAAAACATTGCATTTTTCTTTGTCAAGTCAAACTCTCCAAAACTTGTTTTGCAGTTACCAAAATGCCCCAGGACTGACATAACCTGTACTGTACCCTCTACTGGAAACATTCCTATAGACACGTCACACCTCTTCTACTTGTGCATTCATTCACTACAGGCTACATTTAGATCACCCAGTTCTCTTGTGCCTTTGGGCAGTTGGATGACCTTATTACCATGAAGCAGGAGTTCCACCAAGGCCCAGTCATTTGTCCCTGGCACTTCTCCAAAGCTTTGCCATGTTCCCTGCTGGCAAGTTCCTGCTCATAAACCCTGTTCTTTGTACTATTTATAATCCACTATACCACATCACGCTGCACATTCAAACCATAGGTACATTACATACAGTGACTGTTTCCTGGTAGCTAATATTACATGCTCTACTGTGTGTGCAGGAGTGTAGGTCAGGATGAACTTTAGAGCCATAAAGTCTCATCTTTCAGGAATTTTTACCATGCATTTTGGGTTGCAAAATGAAAAGGAAAACGGACTATGGAAATTCCCAGTACACCCGGAACTGACTGAGACGGGCAGGTGGACAGCATGGATTCCTTTAGAGTTAATGATCCCTAACAGTCTGTGTGTGTTTTTGTGTGATAGTAGTGTGTGTGTATGGGTGCAGTCTCAAGCCAAAGGGTGATTACTAATGTGTCAGGACTGTGGCCATGTGAGTGTAGCAGGGACATACTGTAAGTCTGCAGCACTCTGAGTTCTACCAAAGACAAGCTGTTTTTTATTGAATCTTAACCACTGTCTAGAGATACACCCTGTATTTAGTTCAGTCATGTTTCAATGCTTGATTATGCATTGTAGTGTGTTGTTTATAGATACATGCAGTACAGTTAAATGTTTTTGCAGTGTTAGGAATGTTTTAGAAGTGTTACAAAAATGCAACTTTCAGGATGATGAACTTGTAAAATGCAAAGTGACAAAGAAATTATTCATGTCATCTGAAGCACTGGATGTTTTTTTTATAGTATCTTAAGCATTGTATCATAAACCCATTGTATTGGCCTCTAGTGCCTACTTTTAGGTGATCTTAACATCACTGAGTCTGTCTGTCTGTCTGGGGTTAGCATGAAGATACATAAAGATGTGAGCAGCCTACAATAATGATGGAAGAACCAAGAGTCTTTCAAAAAAAATTAGTGGACTTTAGAAGTATGGTGAAATTAGAGATTTTGCTGTTTTTGCTAAGACTGCCTTTTTTAACTGATAAAAGTGAAATTCTAGCTTTACATGTCTTCTGTCTTCGAACCTAGCTAAAACTGCCATGCTTTGTTTATATATTTTAGTTATCAAACACTTCTGATGTCTATCTCGCCTACTCAAAACACAACTTACTCGTACAGGATAAACTAATTGACATCATCATTTTTGCAGACTTGCATGTATGGCTATTTGCTGACGTGGGCAGGACTACCCTCTGTTGTTGCAGCCTCCTTACATCACATACGTCAGCTGCTGTTATTGTAAATGTCCTGTATAAATAAATAGGAGTTGCCTGACGAAGCGTACGGTAATGTCCTCCATGTTGTTTCTGTGGACGTTACTCTCTTTCCGCCGCTAGGGTCAGAGGAAAGAGCAGGGGCGCGGGGTCAAAGGTCACCACTGGGCTCTGTTCCCAGACCTTGTACAGGATAGATAGCGGTGAGGCACCAGTATCAACCAACAACACTTTCGAGGACTAAACTTTCAACTGAAATGTACCCAGCAATCGCAACTTAGGTTTCCAGTTAATATGTCATCAAGTGGGGGTATTTGGAAATCAGATGTTTTATTATAGTTAAAGTGCTTAAGGGTGTGCGATATGGTGATATATGTGATTCTGATGAACTAATGACGATCGCTTATCTGGAAAGATAGCTGAATCGGGCAGCTGCAAATTCATTTATGGTCTGCTCTCTGCTGTCATTTGTACTGTAGCAATCCCAGTGTTTATATTAATAAAACTAAATAAAAGTACATATTTCATAAACTGTTGATCTATCTGTTGCACACAGCCATCTCTATATGGCCAACAAAAGAAAAAAGAGTTAGTCTATGGCAAATATCACTTTCATCATGCTAGATGTCTAAATCAAAAGATCATTTGGGCTCCAGCAGGGAAGACCACCCTGGGTTTATTAGACACAACAAATAAGTAATAAAGTGGCCAGTGAGAAAAAAATCTATTGTTTTATCTAATACAATTACAATAGAATGTTTTTACATAAACTGTTTAATTTAATAAACACCATTTATTTATTTATTTTACCAAATCTTTTAGGGCTTATGGACAACACTAAACTATGCATGCATATTTTTCATTACAGAAAAATTGCCACCAAAAGAGTGCATTAACAATATTAATTTAGCAAAAAGCCAGAAACCAACTATCCATACTATTTTGCAATGAACTTTAACTTAGCTGTAGACATATTTAGCACAAAATACACCCACGTTTATATGTTAAAAATCATAGTATATGTTGAACAAAGAGTTTCGGAACAGTTTGGACTAGTTTAGCAGGTATATCAGCAAGTTGTAAATTGCCCCCCAAAGAGGAAACAGCAGGAGCCGGTGGGGTCAAAGGTCTCTACTGGCTGAGTTCCCAGGCCTGTGCTGCATGAGGGTGATAAGCTGCTCTGTGGTGGCACCTATCTCCACCACCACCTTCCATTTAAAGTGATTAGATCAACCTGTCCACTAACTCACCCTGAACACATCATGATGCATTCAGGGACACTTTATCCACCTCCTGACATCTGTGTGCCTCTTTCTTCACTTTACCACTGTCCTCTCTGCATTTGAATGTCACTAATTAGCAGTGTATGGTCGTAAAATGCACAACAGGCTTAACATGAATACTCTGCCATTAGCATTAAGAGCTAGCATTGTGTTAGCAATTAGTAATACAGTGGTTTCAACTGGTAGGACATCAGCCCATAAGAGGTCATTAGAGGATGTAGTTTTGTTGTAGGAAGTACATTTACGACCAGACTGAATGACTGAAGAGATTAGGGCCCAGAGAGTTATTTTTCTTTAATGATTTAAACACAATGTAAGGTTGTGGTAGCTTTGAATGACAAAACTGTAGGTACACTGGCTTTTATTAAGTGAAATCTAAGCAAAAACTATGCATGACCAATTGTTTATGTGTGACGAAAAACAATTGCTCATTAATGTTGGATTGTATTCCCAAACATATTTAGCATTTTTAATACCTGTATTCAGAGGTGAGACTTGTATGCAATAATTGACATTTTCAACAATATTATTTATCAGTTGCCTATATTTCTAGTCTAAACATAGCATTGAGTGTATATATTTTTTGCGCTACAAACTTGCTGTACAGTAAGATCGAGATGTGCCATTGTTTTGACAGTGTGTATGTTTCTTTGTAGGAAAAAGAGAAGTCTGCTAGCTTTGTGAGGCCATCATCAATCCTCCCTCTGTCAACCACCACTGCTCTGAAAAACCCTATTAGCAGTACCTCCAGGTATGATCTTAACTGTGTTAACATGTGTGAAGTCAGACTGGAGATGATCAGGGGAGAGTCACCGTGACATCCTCTTGAGAAAAGGCTTACAGAAACAACAGCACTGAAGTGAATAGGATGGTATTTCACACATGACTCAGAAAGGGCAGGCTGAATACGAGGTCTGCAGGTGATCTATGTGTCAGCACAGCAGTTAACTGGTAATTATCAAGTTTGTACCCCGCCTCGTGCTCAAAGCAGGTGGGAGACTCTAGCCCTTCACCCACAATGAGCATGCCACCATCTAGGTTTTGACAAATGTAGGATTTTGTAAAACCTTTAAATGCCCCCAATGCTGTTGCATGAGAAAGTGACATTTACAATGGGTTAAACGGGTATGTTGAACTTTGATTGTTCTTCTTTTGTGTTGCATGCATACTGCGTGCATAGGTTTATGGATGCACATATGTAACGTCACAAACATGCCTGCATTAGTCCCAGTTTAGTCCTGGTTTAGTCTTGGTTTAGAACAATATTAAGTTTTGATTTAGTCTTTGATTTAAGTTTAGTAGTTCTGCCCAGTCCAAAGTCTTATCACATTAGCTAATTATAGTTTAATTGTTCATGATTAAATAAACCTTAACTTTTGCAATATCCAGTGCAGTTAGATTACATAGTTTTTTCTGCCTTAGTATGTATGTTTTTGCTCCTGTTGCCCAGCCCTTGGTATATTTTTAGAAAGTACCGTATTTCCAAATTTAGACTTTCTATTTTCTTGCACAACACCGCATTGTGGAAACTCAACCGTTTTTTCATGACGTCATTCAAACATCATTATCATTTGAGAACTCAATGTTTTCCTATAGTTATTAGACAATTATAACACCCTTGCACCATGACTTAAACTCGGTGTGTGGGTGTTTGCGGGTGTGGTGCTCCTAAAGTGGGGAAAAGGTGAGGCGTGTTGTTGAAAGCTTGGAGGAATGCAGTGTAGATGTCAGCTGAATGTGTAACGGCTGCTAACAGGCTGCTAATGTTTATCCTTAAGCATTAGCTCCTGACTGTTGCTCCTAGAATGAGATGTCAATGCCGCTTCTGTCTGCACGCTCCATGTAAAACTTGCCTAACGGGATCGGAGTTCGTTGGAAGCAGGAATGGCAAGAATTCTCGGAGCAGCCAGTTCCACATTCCCACATATTTGTACTTAAGTGAAAAGTCTGGTTTTAAAACGTCGAAACTCCTTGTACAAGTTATTAAGAGCTAATGAGTCAGAGAGCCTGTTGCATGCCCAGGAAAATCAGGAAAAGCTGGAACACAAGCACAAAGGTTTTCCGCTCATGACAAGTGTAATGAATTGGAGAAAGCTAATGAAAATGTATATGTGTGAAATTTGCATTGGTCATATATTTAGATGCATTTAGACATAAAAATAAATGTGGTCTGTTTATATAGTGTAAAGACATTTTCCATTAACATACACCTTGCTTTTTAATAGGCTGACATCCTTAGGAGCTATAGAAATCAGTGAGGGCAGCAGTGGCTAAAGTGATAAAGCAGGCCATCCACAAATTGCAAACACTTCTTCTAGTCTCTTGGTGTTGTTGTTTATTGGCTGATTGATTTCCAACCAAATCTAGTGCTATTGGTTATTACCTAGACCACTTGGATGCACCACAGCAATATGGATTCTAGAGTATATACTATAAAGAGTTTTGACTAGCTATCACTGTTGAAATCGTACTGAAAACTGATCATGATACTCAGACGCTCTACTTGTTAATATAGTGACTTATTTTTTATAATTAGTGAAGTTTCTAAATTCTAAAATGAATAATTGCTAAAAGTCACACTTGCATTTTCTGCTCATAATCCAAATGCAAAGCTTGTCTTTCTTCATGCAATAAAATCTAAGCCAGGAACTGCTTTCCATTTATTAAGAACAAGACAAGTTACATTGCAAAATACAATCACGGAAACAGCAGTTTTCAGTTCAACGCTAACAAGACTCCCGTGTGACTTCTATTCGTGTTTCATATTAGCATATTTCACATAGAATTATTGTTACTTCCTGCAAAAAAAAAAAATCCCAAAATAACGATCTTGAGAAAAGAGTGGGCAGCGACAAGCTGCTGCAGAGATCCTGGGAAAGAACCTGATTTTTTTTTTTTCAGAACAATGCTGTGTGTGCCATCTGAGAGCTCGAGGTGGTGTGAGAATTCCTCTACACTAGCCCCGGATTCAGTTTGTGTGTAGACAAAGATCAGTTGTGGGGGACAGAGTGAGACTGCCTCGGGCTTCAGGAAGTGTTGGTGGGAGAGTGAGTGTTCCTCTTTGCTCTGGGAGGATGGGAGCTGGGTGCTGGAGTTTTTCTCTCATGACTGGGTGGGGACATATGCAGAGCTTTCATGTCTCCCCCTCAGAGGAAGTGGCAACGGACCCACCTTGCGCCCAGACGTTCACACAATCTCTTCTGCACGTTTCCAAAGCACGTTATAGAAAGAAGTCCATGCTCCCACCGCACTGACTGGTGGGGAATTAAATGCAAAGAGTAAATGTCTAGTTTGATTTTGGTTGTGTTTGTATAGCTTTTTTCCAAGTTAACTATATAGTAAAGACATACTCAGATTCTCAGCAAGAACTTTTTTCACAATACTAGCACTACAAGAAAAAAAAAGTTATCATTTTGTTCTCACAACCCCAGTTCAGCAGTTCTTACATCTTGTTTTTGACACATCAGCTAAGGAGAACTTTTTTTCTCTTGCGCAATGTTCAAGAATTTTTTGTGTATTTCTCTGTTAGATTTTATTACATGCTTTGTTTGTACGTTTCTCGGGAAGTTGAGAACATAAAAAAAAGTTTCTGCTCTTGTATTTGCATGCACATTCCTAGCACTTCATTCATGCGCTGTGGTGATTTACTGGTAGCCTTGAATGCAAATAATTTGACGCTAATTTGAATAGTAATGATGTAATGTTTTGTGAATAAATATCAACTGTGACGCTTTGAAACGACACACAACAATGTAATAAGTAATGCATTTATTTAGTCTGCCTCTGAAAACAAGATGCATACACTTGCAATTGTGTTGCTATCACTACTATTCTATAACGTGCAGTCCTAGAGCAAGACAGCTGTTGTTAGTTGTTGCTGGTGAGTAGTAGTAGAGAAGCAGGGGAAAGACTGACAGTATGCAAATAAGGTGTTTTATTTCTGTTCAGTGGAAATCAAGATTTTCAAAGTCAACTTCTGATTTTGCATAATATTAACTGCTACTTTTTCTATTCAGATTTCTTGTTTGTAAATGTATAAAAATCACTTATGGAAGGAAAACACAGCATGTAGTGTAGTGACAGTTCATCATTTGTTCCCTTGTTTTTTCCTGTGCTGTAGGTCTGTTGTTGAGAGCATGTATCAGACAGGTGTCCCTCTGAGTGCAGACAGGGGGGAGCAGGTTCATAATAACTCTCTTTGACCTCAGGGCTTTTCCAGGAGCCTCCGCGCTGCACCAGCCCGACTCTGAGACGCTCTATGTCTTACACTCATCCACCCTGATGACAGATGAATTATTACTGTACAACAACAACAACACAAGTGATGACAATCTCACAACTGTATATTAAAAAGTAGAGACAGGCTTACAACGCTCTTATAATCTGCAATGGAATATATTCTTTAAATAAGTAACAGGTAAAAATGTGTATAAAGACGATAGGTTTGTAAAAATAGCATTAGCTAAAAACTACAAGCCAAAAGTAGATCCATGTTTTAGTTGAAGGTCAGATAGGTTCATATGCATGCATGGGTGGTTACAGCTTTTAGCAATACATACACATGTACTTGTAAAAACAAAGACAGTTAGAAAATTTGGGTTTCCTAAAGCAACATTTTTCACAGGGGAATTTCCCTCATACATACTGTAACACAATTAGTGAAGCATGCACATTTTTGTCATATTTAATTGTTTGCCCATGTTATAGATGTTAGGCTTTTGAGTTTGAGTAAATGTAATATGATTTGTATTTTCAAATTTTTTTTGCATAAAAGAATGATCAGTGTTGTATACAGAAATCCACATTTGGGATCTCTTTTACACAAATGGCTTTATTGTGATTTATATTGCCCTCTTTTTTAACCAATCTCTTTTAGTTAATACTCCTTCAGGATTTCACAAAATCTTTGGTGCTTGCGGCTTGAGTAGTTATGGTATGTTATAAAGTTGCCAAACAAGTCACAGCTTTGTTTCATCTTGAGTAAGTATGACAGATATGCAGTAGTAGTTGTGGTTATTTTGATATGATCTGAAATATGAAAATAATTAGATTCCACAGAAGCTGGATTGTTGCATGACTGAGATTGTTTTCATTCTCGTTCAGCTTTGCATCTTTAGTTTCTGCAGTCTATACGAAACATTTAGACATATAGAACAGGCTGGTGGACAAAATCGCTATGGCTTATATCTTATGCAATCATCTTTATGGAAAATTCAAGTTGGTTCAAGATTCTTGTCAAATATTTTAGAGGATTAGACAATTGTTTTAAGGTTGTGGAGGGATTTACTCGCTCCCTCTATTTAAGGCCCCTTTTTCTCCTGGTGTCTATGTCCACTTCACTACAATACAAACATTAGAAGGTATAAGGTGGGATTTCTAGGTAGTATATGTAGTAACACCTAGCTAAGTGGTTTCAGCTCTTCAGAAGGTAAGTGCTTCAGCGATAAAGTTTTTGCAAAATACAACTGCAGAAATGTTTTGAAGAGAAAACCAAACAGAAAAGTAGAGTTAGCATAAAACGTTCCTTTTAGAAATAATGTTTTAATGACAACGTTTAACCGTTTTTGAAATGCCACACAGTTCAAAACAAGGGACATTGAGTAGGTCACTTTGCCCTTAATGTTTTTAGTAAAAGCAGGCACCTTGTGTCACCCACATCTCTCACAGCGTACAAGTCACAAGAGTGCAAGAGTACAGTGGTCACAGGTCCATTGACATTCAGCCAGCAGCACACAGTGTGACTATAAACAAGGACAGTTCATCAGAGGACACAACCAACATCATCAACTAAGGCTGGGCATGTGTTAGTAACTTTAAAGCTCCCGCCTACTACTCCAATACAACATATCTATATTTAAATCCACAGCTGTTTGAACAATAAGGTGCATCTGGCCGACAAACGTAAGACTGGGTTTCACTTCCTGTTCTGTGTAAATCAAAGACATGTAGCTGTGAGTAAAATGATCTAAGAATCATTTTGGACCATTGGCAGAACTCAGATGTTTCACTCATAAGTTTGGGCTTGCTTTCGAAAGAATTTATCTTAATGTATCAGACAGCTCCATGTATTTTGGCTTGGAACTAGAAATTTTAAATGTTTTTGATAGAAATATGTGGCTAAATAGGTCCCAGAAACTCCAATCTATCAGGCATAGCATTATGACCACCTGCCTAATATGAAGACATGCATAACAAACTATAACTGATGCACTGTGTTTTCGGACATCTTTCTATTAGAACCAACATTAACTACTGCAGGGGTGTCCAATCTATGGGCCCAGGGCCAAATGCAGCCCTTAGAGCAATTTCTGTGGCCCTCGGGATTTCCTCTAATTTGGTCTAGCCTTCACTACCCATACCCATATTATTATGAATCACCAGGGTCTCGGTTAGGACCAGAAAGTAAACTCGCCTATTGTGCACCTTTTGGTTCTACATCTACACAATTTAGTCAGTTTAATCTGGCCCTGTCTACTGGCTGTAGTATAGTCTCAGTGAAACCATTTTTTCCTGTGGGGCCCAGGTGGGTGAGAGAACATTGCTGGTGAGAAGGATTGTCCCAGCTCTGACTTCGCCCACACTGGAGCTGCTTAGACTAACTCCAAAAGATTGAC
Source organism: Hypseleotris bucephala (assembly GCA_036025885.1). Taxonomy (NCBI): domain Eukaryota; kingdom Metazoa; phylum Chordata; class Actinopteri; order Gobiiformes; family Eleotridae; genus Hypseleotris; species Hypseleotris bucephala. Next base: position 17,171 of record JAVQKG010231267.1, read on the forward strand.
TCAGCCCCTCCTGTTTTTTTTCTGATGTCGGCTCACTTCACTCAAGTCCTAAACGGTCTAATAAAACTGGCACATTCAGAGTCAGGTGCAGTTATACAAAGAAACTGGAGATATTACTGTTTTACTCAGATTACAGTCAGACTTTTGAAGCAGAAATACCTGGCAGGAGGCAAGTGACTCACAGTGTTTTTTGAAATAGAACAGCCCCAAAGGAGTAAAGATGTGTGATGGCACCAGTGTATCTTAGTCAGGCTCACACTTGAACTATGTGATATTTGATTCCCTCATAAAAGCTGGAATGTTAAAAATGCTATTTAGAAATGATTCATTAACCATGTTGTAAATGAAGTGGGATCTGCCTTTATAAGCATCTAATGAGTTGCTAATATGATCCAATTGATATGACTAAATAACTATTAAGTAATACCAAGACCACATGAAAGTACCGTTGGTCTGGTGTGATTTTGGTTTTCTTGTGTGGTGTAAACACAAGATACGCACATATCCAATTGAATGACCGAAGCAAGTGTAGCCTTAGCTTTGCACATTCAGCATTTTAGGCATGCATAACCAGTATAAAGAAAAAAATATATTAGTTATACATATCTTAAACATATCTTAAATCAGTGTCAACTTTGGTGCAGGTCCAGAATATGTTATACTCAGGAGTTTGTTTCAATTCAAGTCTTAATTTAGTTACATTTAGATCTGGTTTGGTTCCTGTTTTATCCCTGCTCTGGTGGGAGCTTGAATTTGATTTTTGAATCAAGTCTTGTTTTAGGCACAGCTTAGACCTGATTTAGATCTTGTTTCATCCATATACATTCGCCATAAAGACCTGGTTGTAGTCCCTGTACAGGACCAAACTCTTAGTTCTTTATTTTGCATTAAAGCCCATTTTATTCATAGGTCTGTCCCCTGGTTACTGAAGTAGGTCCTGTTTAGTCCAATAAAATGGTACTTGGGCAAATATTTTCTGAAGTGGTCTGAATCATCATATTTTGTTATTGTTTTGTTTTACTAATGCCATAGCCTTTTAGCCACTCGACCCCACCCCCCTTCAGAACCATCCATGCCCTTAACCCTATGTCTCCCCTTAACTCCCTCAGACATGTATTTGTTTGCACTGGGCCCGTCTCTTTCCTCTGCACGTCTGGCTGGACTCCGCGACTCCTGATAGCATCGTCCCGTCTGAGATTAACTGGTGGGGGCGACGTTAAACTTGTGAAAGATCTAACTGCCGCCCCGCCTGGTGCCTCTGTCTCGCACAATAGTCCAGCAGCGGTGGCAAGCGTGCCACAGTGCTGATAGCCCCCCACATTGTCTCCATGCCTGTGTAATGTGGCTGAGCCCGGAGCTTATGGCAGGGCACCAGGGCTGTTGCCGGGCAGACTCCCAGTATAAGGCACAGATAATGGGGGCAGCATTTGGGGAAGTGGACAGCTGATAAAGAGTTAGTTCTGACTTCTGCTTATCAGCTGCTGAACAAGTCTATGATTAATACTACTGCTATTTTTTGCTGCTCTTTAGTATTTAGTTGTAGTGGTAGTAGTAGTATTTTCTAATAGTAAACGGTGATTATTCTTGTCTATCTTTGGTAAGTTGTGTCACTGGCCACTATATTACTGTAAGTAGACCTATGTTTTTGCTTGTGAGCTTGTAAGCATAATAAATTCAGTGCATATTGTATCAAGCTAATGGATTTAGTCCAACAAATATGTTCTGAAAGTTGAAGTGACATGGTGTGGTTATCAGTGCAGGCTGTACAGTGGACCTAAAAAAATAAATCGGTGATACATTTATTCATCTTCTTCTACTACTTTTTCCATTGCGTGCCCAGCAATTATGAGCCTTTTGTGGGGTACACACTGGACAATAGAGACACTCTCATATTCATTCACTACAGACAATTTGGATAACCCAAAAAAAACATGTACATGTACAGGTTAATTCTCCAGCTAGGTACATACTGACCAAGATCCTGGCTCAAGATCTGGAGATGGGTCCCCGGGCGCTGCGCTGCAGCTGCCCACTGCTCCTGACAGGTTGCCCCAGCGGCACTGAGGGATGGGTCAAATGCAGAGGACAAATTTCCCTACGGGAATTTGTTTGCTTCTTAACCTTAACCTTAAATTCTCGTAACACAAGCATGGTGGTATACAAGTCTGAGTACCCAGGATGAACCCGTGGCAACACGGGGAGAACATGCAGACTGCACTCCAAGAGATTGTTGTCGGCTTGAGGCAGGCATCACCTGTCACCACTGTTCCACCACCTTTGAAAGAGTTTGCTATTCTCTTCACCTGCCAGAGCATAATATTATGCTTGATCAGTAGATGATTGTTTTCCCCTAAAACTTGTTTTTGTTTCTTTGGTAATACTTGCACTTCAAAAGCTGACGACTCAATCTGGACTATTGTAACTTTAACTGAATCACTGTAGTTCACATTATCTTACAGACAAATTTACTGTCTGATCCCACCGACTCCTTTTGTTCTTGTCTGCTCTCTCCACACTTTTCCCCCTTGAGGCTCTGATCTCGTGTTAATCAGGTATTACTGTGTTGGTTTTGGCAGCAGATCTGAGTAGTGTTACTCACCACAGGACAGTACCGGCCCACCTGTGCACTGCCCCCCTCCTTCTGTACACCAGCCCCCACCACATCAAAGCTCGGCACACTTCACAACTGCTTTCATCAATGTTCACAGTACAACACATGTTTGACTTTTGTACACTCAAGTTAGACAAAGATGGTGACTAGCTGCTTAAATCTTTGCACACATTCTTTTGGAAATGCTCACAATGCACTTAAAGCAATCAATGTATGCCTTCTATTTTTTGTCTTTTTGTATTAACATCTTAGATCTTTAGAGAAGGCAATGATGATTGATATTGTCTTCAAGGCACTCTACCCCTGCTGCATGGCCACCTCACCACCACTACAGCCAGTGCAAAGAGTTCCCAGTAGTTCTCACCATATCTATGTAGAAAGCTGAAACTAAGTGTTTTCAGCTCATGAGATGTCAGTGCCTTAGATTACAGAATTAATCAAACATGCATGAATGAAACTCCGGATATGTTTTTCACAAGCTAAGACAACGCTTTAAAACATGGTAGAAAGCTAACAATGGCTCCGTGCAATTTATCAATTTGCATACATTTTTGGCAATATCTTTAAGACACTAAACATTATTTAACACTATTTGTATGTTTACGTCTAGTTGTCAAGGTTTTGGTACATAATTGGTCACATGCAGATATCACTGTGGACATTCCCAGACCAGACATAGCCCGCATATCTGGAGTTCTTCTCTGTTTACTCTGGGAATAGTATGTGCTTAAGTGGACAAAGACCACCAGACATGTTTTCTAACTCTGGCTTAACCCTTGTATCACCTCACCAATAACTATTTTTAAGGACATTTTCGTAGGCATATGACTACTGTACATAAACAAGTACAAGTTTGAGTCTTATTATATTATTTATTTCTCCTTATTTCTCCTTATTTTCTCCTTTATTTATTTGATTGCGGTGGTTGAGGGGTCTAATATTATTTCTTACATGAATTATGCATTATGTTTCCAAAAAAATGTTTAAACGGAAAACTGACTCTGATAAGTAGACACAATGTATGTAATAACTAGGCCCACGCTGTCGTACACAACCTCAAAGTGTATACAGAAGAAACACCCTATACATGTATCCAGAGCTGAGCCTCATAAGGGTCAAAAACATGGGTGCGCTTTTGAGGCATTCTTTATTCGACCTCCATAATTTGCATATACATTAAATATACACTAGTCCGTATCACGGTGCCAAAATTAATAAGATTCAGTTGATGTTTAACATGATTAATGGCTGTAATAGTGCTCAAAATCATTAATTAGTCAATTAATCATCATTATTAGTAGAAATTCCAAAAGTCAATCTAGTTCAGCATCTTCCTGATATGTAACTGTCCAGAAAGTTTAAAAAAGATCTGGCAAAAACGTTTTGTCAATATAAATATAGGATCACACCATTTTGTAGTATTGTGTGAATAGGGCCAAACGTTCAATCGAAACACATGCAGAGCAACAGTGTACTAGCCAAGTAAAAATGTAATCTAATACTGGCTAAGGTACTGTGAAACCATAACTGCTGCCAATCTGTCAGGAGCAGTGGGGTGGCTGTGCAGAGCTTGTTATCTTGTGCACATTTCAAACTAACATTATCTTCCAGACCTTTTTCACAAGCACCCCTTGCTTTTCCCTCACAGACATCATTCTAGCCCTGTTCTGTCACAGTGAGTTCCATGTGCTAACCATCTTTTTGCTATAGATAAATTGTGCTAAGATGTTAGTCCTCAGTCAGCAGAATCTAGTGAGATTGTCTAGTTTGTATCCCATGTAGTTTCCACATGTGCCCACTTACTTATTATATATACTTATTCCTTTAGCAACCCTTATTGCAATATGATAGGCTCCAAATGCTTATCACAGCAACAATTGAGCACACTGGATTAAAAAAAAATGCTACCAAGAAATTGTAGCATAAAGGATGGAATCCGTGAATGTGAGTGGCCTTTCTGCTTGTATTTGATAGCAAGTAACACAAATGCAGTACTTTGCATTTGCAAGTAAAAATGTGAAAATAGTCCTAAAAATGTAATCATGTAAACACAACTAAATAATGAAACAGCTTATGTGGCCACTTAAAAGATGTGAATTATTTATTAGTGTAATTAGTGCATACTAGTGGAGTGTCACTGTCTTCAGTCCTGGGGGAGTCCACAGACAACAATAGCACTATAAACTCCAGCCCAGAGTGCCTTTTACAGCTCATTATGTGTGTCATTTGTCCTTTCAGACTTCCCGTAGAGGCTGTCGTATCTGTAGACGTCACACTGTCTTTGTAGACGTCATAGACGTGTGACATACAGAGGCCAGGGGTCATAGGGTGTTTTTACTCAGGTCAGAGGTCACCACTGTGTTCGTTCGGGTCTGTAGAACGAACAACAGCACTTCAACAACTCTACAGACTGACGAGCAGAGATAAGAGGGTTCCACCGTAAAGTCCTTCAAATATCCCATTTGTAAAGCTACATTAAACACAAAAACTACATGCAGCTTAGGCATAGACGCTTCCACAAGTGATGTATTCAGATAAGCTACACACTGTATGGATACAAGGGTAGCATTGTTTTCCATTCCTTTTAACAGAAAATAAAATAAAAACGATTAATCATGGTGATTTTAGATGCAAGAATAGTTTAAAAACAGTTGATTTAGTATGCTTTGGGGGATAATTTTGTTTTTTATAAAAACAAACAAGGAAAGACAAAACAAAGTAAGTTATAATGCAGAGTGACATACAGTAATTCATAACATTTATAATTCTGTTCATTTGCACACAACACTAGCATTCTGATTAAATTGAGAAGCTAATGATTTTATTGGTCCATTTACTTCAAAAATACCCCAAAAATATAGGTCTTCCAGGGTCATCAGTTAAGGGTTTAAAACCCTCAAAAGGTGGAGTTCCAGTGGTCGGTACAGTGTGTATTTTTGAAGCCCCAGGCCCATATTAAATCATTTAGTAGTGCCAGTCCAGAGAGTTTCCTGTGGAGGAAGAGGAAGGGAGTGGGCGCTGGATCACAGCGATCTTCTGGTCTCATTTGGAGTCAACCACGTTTCATGTCCTTCCGCTGCTCTGTGTTCCCTCTTCGGTCATATCCTGCAGCAGAAGACACATGCTGCATCACTTGACCATGTGTACATGCATTACCCTTTGGCTGTAAAATATGCAGACCAGAGTCTATTCTAATGTTTCCTCCAGTCTAGCAAATATCCAGTTGCCGCATTGTGCGTAAGATATGATGGGGTACACGTAGTCGTATGTCTGGTTTATAGCCTAAATATATTGCACTATTTACAGTTTTAATTATTTAGCAACAAAATGATGCATGCATTTTGTTGCTTGGAAAAAAAGACGTTTGTGAAATGCATTTGCATTACTTCTGTTTTGAATGAGATAAGGTCTGTTTCATAATGTTTTGTACATGTAGTAATAGTGTATTCCGTTAAAAATAGTGGCTTGTGCTATTTCTGCTTATTTCTTTGAATGGGAGCTAATCAGAGCCACACTTCCTGCAGCCTGCCCCCACTTCAGTGTAAACTCCACACCAGTCCTTTTTACTGTCAGTGGTTTCAACAGCGGCCCAGAACATGATCTGCTGCCTGCTTGGGTACACAGAGAAATTTCACTATTGCCCAACAGATTACAGGCTGTGCTCTGCTGTCAATAAATACATAGCTTCAGGTAGTTCCTTTTTTCTTCAAAGAAATGTTTGTGCTGAAAACAGAAGAGAAGACTCATGCATGTTCCTGGCTCGCAGCCCTGGCTCTGCACTCCTTTGACAAGTCTGTGTGTGTATGTGTGTGTGTAGTCTGCCTGGGAAGCCTCTCCTTCAAGTGGTCTGGTGACGTAATGGGCCCGTGCATGAAAGCGCTCGTATCCTGGAAGAAGGAGTTGAGAAACAGTCAGTTACATGTAGGTTGGGCCACAGCATTTACGCACATTGACTGGACTTCAGATGAAGCCAACTGTCAATTCTGGGAAGAGACTTAATACAGTCTCTTCTAGTTTTTTCTGTGGAAAGCTGTGCATGCATAAAATCGGATAACTAAGCAGCCTTGTACATAAAAGATTTTAGAATCATGCAGAATTAGAATAATAATGTTTACCCTCAGGAACAGAATCCTGCCTCCAAGTGTTGCCCACTGTATTAGGGGTCTCTTTCTAAGTGAAGTTATTTATAGCATAAGATATTGCATTACTATCACTTCCCAACAAGGTCCAAATTACTAGACACAAATGTGATGTAATAGTGAACTGTATCATGTCAAAGTAGGTAAAGGTTCAACACATCTAGACGTCAATGACAGTACAATACAGTAAAAAGAAAGCTTTGTATTTGAGTGTGGAAGTGATGTGCAAAAACAAGCTGCAGTAGTTGGAGAAGAGGAATGCATTTTTGTGAGACAGTTTTAAACAGCGGAAGCAAAAGCCCTATTGTTTTACTTTAACATAATTGAATCATTTAGAGTATTAGAGTAGGTTAAAATACTGTCAATTACTAATAACTATGCATACACTTGTGTGTCATTGTTTTTATTTGCATTTTCATAAAGAAAAATATCAAAGTTTGTGAAGGAAATCGCTACACATTAGTGGTTGCTAGCTACTAATGCTAATGGTCAGAAGTTCAAACAAGTAGAGACAGTAATAAAAGATTATGCATAAGAGACTAATTTAGTGCTATTGGACGTACTTGCTAATTCTGGTTCACACAGTGTAACAGTGTCCTTGTTTTTTCTTTTTGTTTGATTAAAACAGACTGCTCCCTCCCTTTACAGCTCAACAAAAAAGTAGTAGTGCATTGCAATGTCATTATAACTATTATTTTATTGTTATATTATACTATTAAATTATAATAAGAATTATACATTTATGTTGTTTAAATTGCATTTGACTTGATGTATTGATTAGCGTTGCTTAGGTACTTTCCAATTGATAACATTGCAGGTAAGCTCATATGACCTCCTACAGTAAATGCTGCATTTATATTCATCTTTATAGGATAATGGTGGGTACGTGCGCTTGTATTCAGGACTGTGCTGCTGAGGACACCAATTAGCGAATGTGGAAAATGTAATACAACATATGGCACTAGATATAATGTAGAGCAAACAGGACTTTATTTTACTGAGATTACATGATTCAATAAAGTTAAGAAATCTATTATATAAAGTCATAAAGAGCATAGAAACCAAACAGAGACACTAGAGAAAGACATGGTACATTGCATCTTTTTTTTAATCCACTGGAGCATCATGTTATTAAATATGAGGTGGTTTCTTGTGCAAATAAATATATAATTTTAATATGTGGATTTTATTTACACAGGTATTCAATCTGTCCTGTGTGAAGGATGTCGTCTAAAACCCCAAGTGCGAGCAGTGTGGCCCAGGCTCGGCGTACAGTGCAGCAGCTGAGGAGAGAGGCTAGGATCGACAGAATAAAAGTAATTATTTTAAATCAATAATATACATATATAGTTAGAACTTTACTGTGAATTACCATTATAGGTCAGCTGTTAAACCAAAAACCTCTCCAGTACATGGTCCTTTTGGTTTATTCCTCTCGACTGTCTTTGATGTAAAATGCGTCAATAGCCCAAATACAACAGTTAAAACAACAAAACATCCCTTTCACACTTTACATTAGAACCACATTATATCAGGTCCTTGCTCTGATTTGAGCTTTAAATGGGTCCTTCAAAAACAGGTCTTTGCATGTGAATATGTCTGCCTGTCCCTCCCCAGGTGTCCAAGGCTTCGTCCGACCTCATGCGGTACTGCGGGGAACACGCTAAATACGACCCTCTCCTAGTGGGGATCCCCGCATCCCAGAACCCCTTCAAAGACCAAAAGCCCTGCACTCTTCTTTAGGAAACCCCAGTGGCTACAGAACCCCCCCCCCCCAGGTTACCCTTTCTCATGCCTGCTACTGTTGATAAGCAATGGACTTCTCCTCTGCCTTCAAGCTAGAGCACAGTATAGACCAAAGCTTGGATCAAACGCAGATTATCAAGTCACTTTAAAAGGCATCACTTGAGCTTTTGTCTTTCTGCTTTGTTATCTGATGAGATCTAGAAGTGCCGCTCCAAAGGGGGGGCTGTGACATGAATAGGGGAGAGTTCCTGGCTCTAATTATCCCAGCATGCAACACTCGACCTCCTCTATCCCATCAACTTCAGACTGTCACCTCCCTTCACCTCGGACCTGCTGGAGGAAACTGCTTGTCATGCGCTGATAATGAGAAGTAGAGATAACAGTATTCTGTGCTTGTAGAGGTAAACTGAACTGTAATTATGGGTTCAGCCAAAGCCGATGTAAGAGGCTCAAACAAAATCAGAATACTGCAACAGTGCAAACATCTTAATCTCTCTGGGGCGTGGAAAGTGGTGCGAAATGTTCTTCCAGGAGCAAACAATGGAGTGTATTACTTTGTGTGTTGTTTTTATGATAAAATGGATTACAAAAGACTTCATTTGCAATGTGGTTAATCCATAACACAACTGACATACATAAAGCTCATTTAAACATTGACTATTAATAAAAAATGAAACTATTGCAACAAGTAGTGTAGATCCCTTGCAGAGAAATAGACTTACTACAAGATTTAAATTAAGTTATTTGCCAGATCTGGTCCATTAGATGGGCCACTGTAGCTCAAACTGTGAAAGAAGTTAGTGCTTGTTTTGATAGCAAGGTGTCAGAATTCACAGTGCCTCACAGTTTGATGTGTATTCAACAGGTGATCATAATGTTATGCCTGATAGGTCAACTAAACATTCTGCAAAACCCCAGCTTTCAGTAGGGGTGGATGATATGGTGATGAAAACTGAATCGCGATATGTAGTTATGAATTCGAGCTAATCGGGGAAGATTGCTTAGTCGTGATACAGCTTATTCATTTATGCTCTGCTCTGTCATTTTTACCGTAACAATTCCAGTGATCATGTTAATAAAATAAATAGTATTAGTTATTAAAATGTTCACTGGATTGGGTGTACATTGAATTTGTTATTAAAATGTTTAATGTAGCTGTAGTCTATTGTGTAAGATCGTAATAAAAATTTAATTGTGGCTTATTAAAACTTGTGATATTATATTTTACCATATCGCCCATCCCTAGCTTCCAGTCTTATATTAAAACTATACATCCAGTACAAGGGGCCCTGTGTATCCTCATGAAAGACCTAATCTGTTTATAGTGTTTAAAGTGGTGTGAAATGTTCTTCCAGTCGTAAACAGTGCTGTGTGTCACCTGGAGGGGAATCCTAGCAGGAGTCTTAGTCAGTCCTGAGGTTGAATGTGTTACAAAAGAGTTCACTTGCAGAGCTATTGACCAGTCACACCAGGAACTTGTAATTTAAAGTAAACTATTGAATTGTCACACAAATTGTAGATGATGTGAAGTTCAGTTGAGAGTATCAGTGGCTCATAACATGTTTTAAAGGGTTAATTTACCTCTACCTCCTGGTGGTTTTTTTAATGTTGATGTGAGAAAATGTACAATGCATTTAAGTAGTTGTGTGTACCATATTGTTTTTGTTCATCACATGATTGGAAAGTTATTACAATTTTCCAGTGTCATGTTGCTCCTACTCATTTGAATTAGTACCCACACTGTGTATGTAGATAATAAAACATTGCAATTAGCTTAACAATACAAAAAAATATTTTAATCAATAACACCACAGACACAAATGAAGCCAATAAAAGCTAATTTAGCTAGCTTATTTCAAAGTGGAAATTTATTTCTTTGGTATAGGCTTATTGTATTGTAGTGGTAGTGTAACTCTCTTTTCATTCTTGCGAATTCCTTTTAGAAGGTTAAGTCTCTATTACATATAAAGGCACAAAGTTGCAGAGATATTGTGAGAACCTGGTTGAAGGAGGTCCTTCTTACAGAAGGGAGAGTGGAGCTCCACCTGAAATCACAAATATGTCACCTTCACTTGAATCTACAGAAAGCAGTATGCCCTAATCCAAATTTATTGCTGTGATTGAATTTGGAAGAATGTAAAGCAAGTATGTAAAGATACTTAGTAAAGATACATTTATTTTGTTCATGGGGACCACCATGGTGGCTGCCAAGCAACATAGGAGAAAAATACAATTATTGATAAGATCTTGCCCATTTAAAATGCATATTTTCCCCCATGTCACTTGGCAGCCACTGTAGACCGCAAACCTCATGACATGAATTTTTGATGTTTTATTTTAGTGATTCAACACAAATCCATGTTTATTTCCTTTGATTACATTACTGTACATTCTGCCTTTGCCTGTGTTGAGCTGATCTATAGCAAATACGCACACAATAAAATGCTTATTACTTTCGTAAATATGCATTGTACACAATCAGCTGTCATTTTAACGTTAAGCTATGCTGCATCCCACCTCACTGAATGCAAAGTAAGAACAGACTTCTAAAATGCATTATTCTATTAAAACCACAGTGCAAGTATATTACTTGCAGTAATTGTGGTTTCAACAATAATGAATTCTTTGTGCTGTTGTTACAATTCATTCATTTTTCATTTCATTCATCTTCTACCGCTTATCCGGAGCCGGGTCGCGGAGGCAGTAGTCTTAGCAGAGATACCCAGCCTTCGACCACCACCCGATCCACATTGCACCGCCCCCCTACGGCTACC